>WNGS01164858.1:5477313-5495594 GCA_020271785.1 Procambarus virginalis | reverse complement strand
GACCAATACGTCCTTCTTTGGCCTTCCAATCAACTCGGAATTCTGCCCGTTGCACTCCTCCTCGAGCCTAGTGCGGTCCACCCCGAGAGAACTGGTGAGGGTCACCTGTACCTCACCTTCTGGGCTGCCTTCGCCCTCCACTCGCTCTCCTGGTTCCATGACGAGGTGATCCATTCCCAGGCCTGCGGACGTCTCCTCGTCGGCCTTATCAGATCCACGCCCTCCTCGTCCGTCGCACTGCCTCGGCGTTACAGCACAGACAGGGAACGCCTCCATGGCGATTCCTTTCTCGTCCCCACAGGCGTCGAACACTTCGCCTTTCTTCTCGAAGTGCTCCAAGCACTCCTCGTCCTTCACGAGGTTCGGCATGACACGTCCTCCACATGCGTCATTTCCCAAAATGACCTGTGCCTCTCTCGTGGGCATCGTCGCACAGACTCCCACTACTAGGGTTTGGCATCCATAAACAGAACTCAGGGTTACCTGGTGTAGGGGCATCTGCACTGGGCCTCCCACAGTGGTCACACTTGCCTCACCTACACAGGTATTCTCGTGACACTCAGGGAAAAGGGTTCTGCTCACCAGGGTAAATTCCGCCCCAGTATCTCTCGGCATCATTACCGGGACAGGGTCTGCGTCCCCCACCCTTACAGTTCCCTCACGCACGAATGGGTTAGCCTCCTTCTTCCTACGTACGGGTCCATCCCGCACTCCTTCGGCTAACTGGTCCTCTACCCGTACAAAAGCGACATAACCCCGCTGCTTAGGACGTCTACATTCGCGCGCCATGTGTCCTATTAACCCGCAGTTGAAACAACGGATCCTTCTTCTTCCGCGGACTCCTCTTGCGCCTTCCAAAGACTCATGCTCAGCATCTCCGGCCGTGACGATAACAAGATCTCTTGAGCTCTCCCTCGGTGACTTCTTCGGCGGTTCCACAGCACTCTTCTGTCCTCTGCTGTCTCCATTTGAGGGGTAGGACTTAGGATAACTCGGTCCTGTCCTCCAACCGTCCGACCTTCTATTATTTCTCCCATAACTGGAGAATACGGGCGATCGGTGCTGTCCCTCTCGACATGGACGTAAAGTTTCCTCTAGCATGTCTGCTCGATCGGCTGCAGCTCTCGGGTCCTTGATGTCCGCCTCCTTTACTCTCACCCTAATCTCAGGAGAGAGCACGGACATAAACTTTTCCATGACCATCAGCCCCTTGATGTCTTCAGCCGATCTTGCTCCTTCTGACTCCAGCCATTTCACGAATTTCCTCTCCATGTCCCTCGCCGTCTCTGCATACGATTTTCCTGGCGATCGGGTACATTCTCTGAACCTTTTCCTATAGCACTCCGGCGTCAGCTTGAACGAATGGAGCACGGACCGTTTTACTGCATCATAGTTGGTACACTCCTGGAGATCGAGCATGTTGTAAGCTTCACGAGCTTCACCAGTGAGCCTTCCTTGAACTAGCTCCGCCCACTCTGCCCTCGGCCACTTCTTCAATGTAGCGATCTTCTCAAAGTGATCGAAGAATCCCTCAGCCTCATCAGGCACGAAGACTGGCAAATCCCTCTCTCTCACTCGGCGGTCCTCTTGTTGTTGTGGTGGGGCAGTTGGAACTAGCCCTTGTTCAACTCGCCTCAGCTCAACCTCCAGCTGCTTCATCCTAGCTTCGTGCTCGCGCTCTTCTCGTCTCAGCTGTGCCTCGTGCTCTTCCCTGCACAGCTGTGCTTCTTGTTCACGCTCTTCCCTGCGCAGCTGTGCTTGTACTTCTCTCTCTTCTCTGCGCAGCTGTGCTTCTCTTTCTATCTGTTGCATCTGTTCTTCTCTTTCTTCCCTGCGCAGCTGTGCTTCTCTTTCTTCTCGGCGCAGCTGTGCTTCTCTTTCTTCTCGGCGCAGCTGTGCTTCTCTTTCTGCTTCCTCGCGCTTCAGCTGCGCTTCTTGTTCGCGCTCTTCCCTGCGCCGCTGTAATTCCAGCTGCAGTTTCATTATTTCCAGCTTAAGGCTGCGCCTGCTGCCGCTGGATCCCCGGCTGCTGCCACCGGTACTCAAGTTCTCTCCTCCACTGGCAGGTGTCTGTGGCCGCTCCTCTCCTAAGGCTTCATCACGTGCCTTGAGCTGTGCCATGATCTCAAGTCTTCTCTCTCCCACTTTGGAAGCTCTCAACTTGATCCCAAAGTGGTCGGCGATCGTCTGCAGCTGTGCCTTGGTGCACTCCTCCAGTACTTGCTCGTCTCTCGTGTCTATAAACCTGGCTACTTTATCACCCTCCATCTTGTGACAATGAGTGAAAACCTAGGCCTGATATTTAATACCACAATTACCACCTTGATCTTGCTCTTGATCCTGGCAAGGTCGCCAATGTCGGGGTTTCACGGTGTACTCGTTAGAGAAGGGTTAAAGCAACAATAGACTGGATCTCCTTTCCAGGTGGTTGCTCCAACAATAACCCTTACTCACCGTCGTTCGGCGGGTCTTCCCTCAATCCTCTAGGCTCCACTGCTGGCCTCGGAGAGTACCCCAGTCGGTCTCACAACCGGCCTTTATATTGTAAGATGAGTGGGGGCACAGATCGTTCCCTCAATCTGTGGCCCGCCCCGACACCGAACTCTTATACAGCCTTCAAGGTCGCCAACTGGTTTTTTAGATGTCCAGTAACATTGCAGTGGTCAGGTGTAATTGTGGCAAGAGCAAATTCCAGTAATATAGTATCAGGCAGGTCACTCTGCTTTACATCATTACACGGTCACAAGATAAATGGAGGGGATGATATCAAACACCAAAGAGTTTTGGTATTTTACTTAAAAGACAACGAGAAATATATATGCATCAATGTATCAGGATTAATATATGACAATTGCTCCATTCATAGCATAATATTCTAGAGCGCACCGATATGGTAACATCGGCACGTGTCACCTGTCAGACTCAGCTGACCGGGACCCTCGCGATCGTGGGAACAGACTAGTACTTGTTTCTTATTCTGTCACGATCCCCGTTTATTTAACTTTTTCCAAAACACTATTCAACATTCACATGGCTTACTTATGATTTCACTGGCCTCACGATCAACATCTTATTCACAATACTCTCACAGTGACTTTTCACCGTACCAAAAGATTACTCTATTCTTAATAATATTTACTGTGAATGCACTCACTTGATCACTGAACTTTTCTTTATATCTATACTTTCTCTTAAAGAGATATCACTGACAATCACTTCACGTATATGATATTATTCAGTACACAGGCATGTCATATATAAATCAGTAATAAAATGTCAGGCATATATATATATATACATCATGAAGATCAATACACAGGCATTTATATTAATAGATCATAGAGATCAACACACGGGCATTTATATCGATAGAATATAGAGATCAACACACGGGCACTTATATCAATAGATTATAGAGATCAATACACCAATATCTGGTTTACTACCAATATATATATAATAATAATACTCACTGTAGATTAATAATAGTCACAGTAAATTCTCTGATGAATCTTGGTGCTTGCACACACCCACACATAGATATATATGTAAACTGATACTGTGAGCGCTCTGGGTAGCCTCACCACATACTGTGCTCTCTGTGACTTAAACTCAAGTGAGACTTGCTCACGACATATAAAATATCCTGACAAGAATATATATAGCTAACTAAAGGGGAAATGGGAGGGTAACTGTAAACACCTACTTCACCTATCCTAGGATGACAGTTGGGTTGTAGCTCCTGGTCCAGGCTCTCGCCTCGTTCACCATCCAGAAACACAAGCCCTACGCCTTAGGATGTCGCGTCTCGCCGCTTCTGTACACAGCAGGTCCGTGCTTCTTCCTCTACAGTACGTCGCAGGGTCGAAGTCGGTCTCCTGGCCGTCAACTTTCCTCCCAACTACGGCAGCCAGCCTACGTCTCGGCGGTCGTCGTACGTTTCCCAATTAGTTCTTGTCACTGTACTCCCAGAGGAACTGTCTCTCACCACTACGAAGTCACGGTGAAGTTACCAGCCGTACCAGACGATGCTGCTTAAGCTTCACACGCACAGCACCCGACTTCAGAGCACTTGAAGCTCACAACACTGTCAATTCCCTCGTCGTCTAGATATATCGCTAGGTATTTGGGAAGACTTCTCGACGTGCTTGCATCCAACTGTTGACTCGTAGGGTTCCACGAAGGTGGGGTTACTGTCAAACTTGACAGGATCGTCGATCACACGTTCAACCTGGTTGACAAGGCTGTCAACCCGGTTCACTCACGGTGGGTGGCCCGGCCACTAAGCTGTCTCTTATACTGGTGAACCACCAATGACGACACACGTCGATGCCCGGCCCACTTCTTGCAACGCACCTGTCCCCTGAGCACTTGTTGCTCAATATTCTGTCAATTCCTTATCTGAGCCACTTCTGGGTTGCAGGAAGACCTCACAGAGTGCGTGCCAACAACTGGAGACGCTTAAATCCACCGGAGTTCGGTAAATCCGTCACTCTGACAGGATGACCGATCGCGCGTCCTACCTCTCGGACGTGTCGTGAAAGACTGATGTCGTCTAGCGCCAACACGGCTGGACCCCCCATGCCTATGTGACGTCATTTTTCCCAAAGTTGGTTTTCATTGGCTCCCAGTGCCATGTCGCTGACGGTGACCAATCTGGCGCCACTGACGTCACACAGTTTTGGCGGGAGAACAGACTTGCCAGCGCCATATTGGCTCCCTAAAGGGCCTATCCCACAGGCCAAAATACTACATCTTCTCAAATTTCTCGGCTCTTCGAGAATACTGTTCTCTCCCACATATGTTCAATTGATGCCTGCAATGTAGTGAACGCTTGAGAATAGTGGACATGACTCTTACAGCAGGCGTGGGAGAATTAGAAGGGTGGGAACACCGTCACACTAGACACAAAATCATATATATATAACATGCGCAGTTTCGGTTTTGCCACTGAAAGCATATATATATGATTTGCGGGGTTTAAGGGTTAAATCTTGAGTAGTACTCCAAAAGTCATGACATGATGCGCTCTTTTGCGTATGTTACTCAACACGTCATATGACGTGTTGCGCAGTTTAAGGGTTAATGATTCAGGCAGTGGCCACATGTTGTGGGAGCTGTCTTCTCTATCAGGTCTTGGCGCTGGGTTTTTGGCTGTGGCTATCTCTCTTACCTCCTTTCTTCACCTCTCTCCTTACTCTTTAAATAACAAGATAAGTACCTATATACTGTATATTGTTACCGTGCCATTAGTTGTTCTAAATGTATTTGTTCTGTGTTCACTAGGTCAGTGTTTGAGCCCCAAGTGTTTGCCTCTCTGGGGTGGCCTAGTGTGACCACGTGTGGAAGTTATAAAGTGTTGTGTTCTGTCCCTTTAGGAACGTAAACTTACTTCTAGTTTGCTGTAGTGTAACCCTCGTCTCCTGCTTATGTGGATTCAGGGAATTAACGTAAGATTGAGGTGGTAAGGTATTTATTGTACTTAGAGGGATTAGGGCTAATAAATTATATTTTAAGGTATTAACCAGGAGTTTCCATTGCCCTTGCTGTAGTGGGATAAATAATCTCTTTCCAGATGTCAGTCCATATATTAATATTCATACTTTGTTGGGAATTGTTTTCCCTGGGGGCCAGGCCTTACCGAACCCTACTGCTTGGAACTCCATTACCTTAAATATTGACCTTACAGAGCAAGCACTAGTTTATAACACACCTCCAGCTCCTAATCCCGTCAGACGCAGTGTCGAATGATCGCTGTCTGAAGGGGAAATTCATACATTGTTTGAAGAAGATAAGGGTAGTAATATTGATGAAGCAAGGCATGATAAAGACCTAACACAAGTGTCGCATGCAAGTGATACTGATACAATGAGGACGATACAGCGAGCATGTCCAGTACAGGGCGAGTGCCAGGCGAGCTGCAGCCTCACAAGTCATTGGCCTTGCCTGTACTATCACCACCTGTGTCATCTCCCATTTTTGAAGAAAGGGATACGATAGATGAATCATTTTCTGGGTTCAATGACGCTGCTTCTGATACAAGTAGTGTAGAGGAACTGAGTGTTAGCAGCTACTTTGGTGGTGTTACTAGGCAGAGATTTGCTGTCTCAGCAGCACCCCCTGCCAAGAGCCGCTGTGTCTCCACCCATGATGACAGTGTTGCCTCTACATCTACTCTCCCTGGTCGCCCTTCTAGTATACAGGGTAGAAGAGCTTCATCTCCTAGCCAATGGAGATTTAGTGCAAAAAAATGGATCCATAGTGACTGGTTGTGGGTATGGAGGTCGTGGTGGTTGTGGTGCTAATACAAGGAGCACGGGTGAATTTGTGTAGGCACACTGTGATCATTTTTGTACCACACAAACCACAGTTTAATGATACTGATGATGTGTTGCACCCACTTTTGCATATACAGGTGAAGATATGAGTGAAAGTGAATATTTTATGGCTTATTTTGATGAGTCATTCTGCAATATCTTGCTGACAAAACCAACAGGTATGTACTAAAACTTATTGGAGGTTACTTATTACCTGCTTCACATATGACATGATGGAAGGACACCACTGTGGCTTAATTGAAGGTGTTCTTAGCTCTGTGTCTGCTTATTAAACATTTCGTGAAGCATGTAATACAGGATTATTGGAACAAAGATAACGCTGTTCCAAGCTCAGTGTTCAACAAGTGCATGTCATGAGACAGGTTCCTGATACTTCTGCAGTGCCTATACTTTGAAAACATTGCAAATTTTGATAGAAATTATCGACTTTGGAAAGTGCAAAAAGTCTTCTGTGATATTAGAGGAAAATTTTGTGATTACTTTGTACCAGGACAGAATGTTGTCATTGATAAATCCCTAGTTCTTTCAAGAAACATCTTACTTTCAAGAAGTACATCCCATCGAAATGGAACCGTTTTGGCCTCAAATTCTTTGTACTGTGCGACTGTGAAACCGGAATGGTGATGGATATAATATTATATTCTGGAACAGACAGAGACATGCCTGCTCAAGTTCCTCCTGGGATTTCTGGACAGTATGGTGAAGACGCTCATGGAACCACTGCTGAATAAGAGGCACATTCTGTACATTGACAATTATTATACGAACCCCTTGCTAACAAAGTTCCTGCTTGAACATAACACGGGAGTGTGTGGCCCTGTAAAGACACACAGGAAAGAAATGCCAGTTTTTGATACTGGTATTGCAGTGGGTGATTGTCAACTCAGAAAATGTGACGAGATTTTATCAGTGCGTTGGAAAGACAGACGTGAAGTGAATATGTTGACAGCTATTCACACTAGTGAAATGCTCAACAGTGGCAAAGTGAGGTTTGAAAGAGACAGAAAATTGTATAAGCCAGATTTTGCCATTGACTACAAAATAAATATGAGATTGGTAGATACTGTAAATTTTACATGATAGTTGGTGCTGTCGAGAGTGTTCGCGAAAGTGTAAAGGGCACATAGAAATTGTTCTTTCACCTTGTAGACGTAACAGTGTTAAACTGTTACAACATGTATTTGGTGAAATCAGGCAAGAAACCATCAATTCATGTTTTTAGTCATACTCTCTTGTCACAATTCCTCATTAAGTATGGCCAGGAAGACAGTGTAAGGACAGGTGTTCTTGTGCCAACAATGCCACATGTAACTCCCAACAGATTGGCTGCTAAAGATCAGTTTGCAATTCACAGGCGACTTTGCTACATACCACCTACAGGAACTAAAGCAATGGTGTACTTGAGTGCATTGTTTGCAAGCACACAGCATGAAGAACCAGGAAGCGAAACTGTGTGTACCTGGTGCATTGGGTGCAAAGTCGCGCTGTGTACCATGGACTGCTTCTTTATCACTGACTTCCGAAGTACAGTGCTGAGTGTGTAATACAGTGTGTGACTGTGTAAATAGTTTGTGAGTGTGTTCTTAGTGTAAATAAATTAAATATTGAACAAGTAATATTGCGACGATCATGTTTTTAACACATTAGTGACACATGTATCACAGTTTCCTGGAACATTATGAATGTTCTACTGTGTACATATTGTAAAGGACACAAATGTACATCAGATATGTTAAAAAAAGTTATTTGAAAATAATGAAGTGCATTAAAAAAATTGGATGAAAAAATATTTGTGGCAACTCGCGAATCTTGAATCGTCCGCACGACCACCACCAGGAGCCTCCTGCACGAGCGAACATGTTGCCATGACATCATGGCCAAAGGAAGTTTTTTTTAAATTACTTTTTACATATACATGTACAGTACGGGGAAGGAATTAAAAAAAAAAGAAAAATGGGGGGGGACTTCATTTCTGTAAGGAGCCCCTACGGTTTCCCGGAGTTTACCATGCTGATGTGTGTGTATTAGACTGTGGCATCAGTCGATTGGAGCTCTTACCTACCATGGACCACAAGCCAGAACCTGGCCCCCCTCATAGAGGCACAATGAGCAATGGCCTATGGAAACCCCGTGTATTTGGAAGTATTCCATGTCTGCCTTCGACTGGGGTCTGGTGCCCAGAAAGGTAGGTGTAACAAAACAAACCCCACATGGTAAAAACTGCTACTAAAACCCCAACAGGTAGGCAAAACTCCCAAACTAAAACAAGCAAATGTCACTAAAGCTGTCACGCCAATTGTTCGCACAGCTCCTAGGGTGGGGAAGCATGAGGGGTGGCCCGGACCCCGAACCCCGTGCCGGCCGCTACATTCATTTCCTCAACTGATGTGGACTGTGGCAGTCGTTGAATCTGGCCTCTGACTCCTTGCAGTTCTGTGCCTTGTGGTGTATTTCTGCTGTGTGGTGTGCAGTCCAGTAGGAATTCATCAGTACTGGGGCTGCATGCGCTTAGGGCCACCTTCCCTAAGCGCCCTGTAAGTACTGCCCTTGCATCTTTGGGTTCTCTTCCACAATGTGTTCAGGAACCGCTTCCGTAGGGGTCTTTTGCTGCTTAGCAATTACCCACCCTTGGGGCCAGCTGGAGTTTTTAGTTACCACTGTTTGGCCTTGAGTAGGAAGTGGTATCGTTGCTGTTAGGGGGTACAAGGTATTGTGCAGCTTGTCTCTCATTATTTACAGCGGCTGGTTCTGTTCTTCTTGGGGATGTTGTGCCTTCGGGGGTTTTATTTTTATTTTTGTTTGTTTTGCCTGGTAGAGGTCTGCCCTCTTGGTTTATCCACCTTCTGTTGTATTGGTAGTCCTCCGCTAGGACCCCGTGCTTGTACACGTCGCAGGTGTTTAGGTTTTTAGCAGTTCTCTTGGTAGTTTGGGCCTAACCAGTTAGCAATACTTTGTCTGGGCTTCCCTTAGCAGTCAGCCTAAAGCCCCTGGAAAACCCCACTTAGAGGAACTCAGAGGATGCATCCATAGGTCCACAGAGCTCCACTCTTTGGACCTATGGATGCGTCCTCTGAGTTCCAACTTGCCGAGTGCGAGTTTGATGGTTCCTCTGTCCCCTTGTCTTAGGGTGACAATCACCATTTTTGCCTTCGTCATGCTGCCTTTTGGGTCAATGATCTCTTTGACCCAGAGTCTTGCGAGTCTTGCTCCTTGCTCGTGCTCCAGATTACTCAGTCCTCTGATATTCCATATTTGTGTACAGGTGGTTTCTGCATTGCATGCTCGATATCGGTTGCTGCAACGCACTAGGTTGGTTGTTCACCCGGATGTCCCAAGGTTGCCCCGCTTGGGTTATAGGGACCCGGACTTGGGGCCGTTAGTTGCTTTGACTTTAGTTTCATCCGCGCTCCTGTGTCCTTTCCCTGTTGGTATTGTTCATCCTCTTCCCCTCACCCTCCCTGCTTCCGGCTCCCAAATGTCTGAGGGCTTCAGAGTCGGAGCGGGGTTTAGATGTTCATAAATAGATTTTTCGTGCAATTATTGAAAGATAAGAGAACCTGCAATGAGAAAAGGGAGTCACTTAATTTTTGGAGTAGTTACCAGGTAGGCTTTTTTTTAGAGAACTATGGTTACCCAGTGTTATGCTTTGTTGTTTTGATTGTGTCTGTATAAAATATTTGATTTTTTGTTTAATTACAGGCAATCTTACAGCAGCAGTTGACACTAAAATACTGATGAAGCATTCTATATCACACATCCTCACTGTGGACTCCAAACCCCTGCCTTCCAGAATTACCTCGCTTCAAGGAATGGCTTTTCTCTATATACAAGGTAATTTCAAACTAAGATTGTCTATTATTGTTCTTTTCTGAATGATTACATTTGACTGCTTCCTCAAGTAAGATCCAATTGTGTACTTGGGGAGAAGTGTTCACACTGAGGCAGGGCAACATGCTGGTGCTAACCAGTGCCATAAACAATTGAAATACAGCACCAACTTCAGTTGTAGAAAGTGCTAGGAAAGTCCAATTGGATTCAACTATAAATGAATGAATGAATGACAGAGGTCAAATTATACAACCCTTGTATAATTTGTACAACCCTTGTAACCCTTGCAAACCTCCCTCAAGATAATAATTGACCACTGAGAGAGCTCTTCAAATTACCAGTTTACTTACTTGGCCGTCCCTTTACTGACCATCAAGAAGAGGCAGCACTGTGCACACAACTTGCTTCCTGGCTCCCATCTGCCTCACATGCCCCTTGACTGATAGCTGATGTGTAGTTGGCAGGCTGAGACTGGATTTTCAATTAATTTGGTTATTTTGATTCATTTAAGCTTTTTCTGATTCACTTTGGGCTATGCTTATTCAGAACTGTAAACTTTTTAATTAATATTTTATATAACAATCTTTTCTGTGCATTTTTGGGAGGGTCCCGATTCAACCTGCCTTTTGCTGTGTGGGTGTGGTTGGGTCATGTTAAATGATTAGGTGTGCCACTTGCTGACAGTGATTTCCTGGTGTCTGGCACACCTGCCCATTTGTGTAGACTGGGCTGCCAAGCACCCATTGCTTCCAGTAGGTCTGTCTTCTCATTTTCTGTGGGATGCTGGGATTTTTTTTTTTTTTTTTTTTTTTTTTTTTTTTTTTTGAGATACCTGTATATACAAGAGTTGTTACATTCTTGTACAGCCACTAGTACGCGTAGCGTTTCGGGCAGGTCCCTGGAATACGATCCCTTGCCGCGAAGAATCGTTTTTTCATCCAAGTACACATTTTACTGTTGTGTTAAACAGAGGCTACAGTTAAGGAATTGTGCCCAGTAAATCCTCCCCGGCCAGGATACGAACCCATGACATAGCGCTCGCGGAATGCCAGGCGAGTGTCTTACCACTACACCACGGAGACTGATTGATTTCCAGCTGACTCAAATCCAGATTTTGATGCTTGTACCTGGTTGATACCTGGTTGATGGGGTTCTGGGAGTTCTTCTACTCCCCAAGCCCGGCCCGAGGCCAGGCTTGACTTGTGAGAGTTTGGTCCACTAGGCTGTTGCTTGGAGCGGCCCGCAGGCCCACATACCCACCACAGCCCGGTTGGTCCGGCACTCCTTGGAGGAATAAATCTAGTTTCCTCTTGAAGATGTCCACGGTTGTTCCGGCAATATTTCTTATGCTTGCTGGGAGGGTAGCTTCTCAAATTGCAATTCTGCTCTTTTTAATGCCTTTGGGTTTTTCTGTTGCTGTCATCTTTTTGGCTGTTGGATGCAGGACTTACAGTGGTACCTTGGTGTATGACTGCCATAGAGTACAAATTTTTTTGGTATACAACATCAAATTCATCGTAAAATTTGAATTGGTGTACGATGTTTTACTTGGAAGATAACGTGTGTTGATACACGTATGGGTCGAACGAGCGCGTGGTCCTGGGGGTGCGAGGTGAGGTGCACTCAGTTTGTTTACCAGTGTATCCCGTGTAGTGACACCTGTGACCGCGCTTGAATTCTTTGTGAAGAATTATACAGTACGTATTTACTGTACAGCATTCACAACTCCATGAGACTTCAAGCTGGACATAACTCCAACAATATGGTAAATAACATATGTAACACAGTATTTTTTAGTAGGGTAATACTATATAGGTACAATATATAAAATGATGATGCATTTTTATTGTGTACAAGAAAAAAAAAGAGACTGACACAAACGCCTCCTGAAGGTCACCTCTGCAACGCATCCAACGCTCCAATGCACTGGAATTGGTCCCATATTGTACATTGAATGGAGGTTGTACTGTATTATTGAATTTTTAACACTATCGCGCTCCCGGCAGAAGGCTCTTTAACTTTCCCTTCGTGCGCCGAGCATTTTGGGTGACCACGTGGCGACACTGAAATGTGTATACTCTTTTTGGTCTGCTCACCTTAATTTTCCATGTATGTATTTAAATTTGGTATCAATTTGTTCGCAAGAGAATGCTCTAGAGGAATATATGTATAAAATTTCACCAAAGCCAACATGAGACCCGCACAAAATAAAAAACTATGGCGATCGTTAGCCGTGAGCGCCAAACAGTGATGAAATGTTTATGCTCTTTTCAGGTTTGTCAACCCCAGAATTGTTCCACGTCATTAATTTTGGTATCACTGTGATCACAATAAAATTCCGTACACAGACATATTGAAATAAAGTACAAAACATGGGCGCGCCCCACCTGCAAGACCGTGGAAAGTTGCCCAAGGGTTACCCGCTACCACACGCCCAACTGCACATCGGCTACACCCCTACTGAAAAGTTTATACTCTTTTCGTGTTTTTGACCGTAATTTTCAATGTACGTGTTTCATTTTGATATCAATGTGTTCTCAATGAAATGTTCTAGAGGAACATATGTATAACATGTCACCAAAGCTAAAGTGATGCCGGCACCAAATAAAAAACTAAATCATTTGTTAGCCATGCACGCCAAAAAGTGCGAACATGTTGCTACTCTTTTCAGGTTTATCAAGTCCAAACTTGTTCGACATCATTCTTTTTTGTATCGCTGTGATCGTAATAAAATTCCCTACACACATATATGCATATAAATTAGACAACATGGGGGCACGTAACCCGCAAAGACCTCTAAAGTCGCTGAATCGTTACCCGCTAGAGCACACTCATTGCCACACCCACTACACTCAATACACCCGACAAACACATACAGTTTACTAACAGTAGTTATTGTGCTACATTGTTCATTGTGGTATCAAATTATTCGCAATAAAATGCTTTAAATAGACATATGTGTGTATGAAAGACTCGCGGACCAATATAAATGCCGATAATGACCGAGATTTGCACAAGTTCGGGACGCAAGCCAGCGGCGCTCCGGTCACGAGTGTGATAAACAAAGCACTAGGCCCACCGCATGGCCTGACGACCCAGAATGCTATGCGGCATATTGAGAAGAGTGGGAATGTCGTTTTCGCGGATTAGGGGACGGACGTGTCGTCGTCGCGCTCCGTGAAAATAGTGGAATAAACCAGGATTTTTTAGGATTACAACCATGGATTACCGCCCATAGTGATCACCAAGTGCATAGTGACCCGTAGGAAAGTTGAATACAGAAATTAACAATGGAACTTTGAGTTAAATACAGAATAAACGTGGGACCACGTGGTGAGCCAGTGCCACCAGGCTCGTGTGTACAGGCATAAGCGATATATATCAAATATAGCGAGCAGTGATACGTTGAACAGTGAAGTGGATCGTGTAACACAACACATAAATTAGTGGATAGTGTTAGAGAATTGTTCATAGAAAAAGTATAAATGTAAAGTTGTGGCAGGAGGCATCACACTTGTGTTTACACCACAGCCACGAGGCCTACACAGTGTAGGGGACGTCTCTCAGTAACGTAACATTATACCCCCTCAGTGATAATATACCAGCAATATATATTGTAATACGGGAAAGTGGATCTAGGATATAGTAATAGAGTAAGTGAATAACATTGCAAGCCAGAAGAAAGCAGAAATTCCCTTAGGGTATTACAGGCAAATAATCAGTGTATAAATCAAGTAACTGGCAACCGGTGGCATCCTGCCTCCAACTTGGGACAAACAACGGCCAACTATATGGTCCCCAAGGGGACCCATACTTCTCCACCAGGCGATAAGTACCCCCACATAAACTTGAACAAATAAACATATGTAATATTATAAATATACTGTATACATATTATATATACATACATATAATATTATAAATATTTGCATATAATATAACACCACAAACCCAATATGGAGGTGTGTGGAGGCTGCCATAAGTCACTTCGGAAGACTGTTGTAGGCATTGTATGTAACATTTGTAACATAAGATTTCACCTGAGTTGTACAGAATTACCTACACAATATGCAAACAGACAAGGTACCTACTGGATCTGTCACAATGATAGACTGATGTGGGAAAACATCACCAAACTAATGAATAACATTCCTGAAATACATAGGCTACAATTCACACAAAAACTACCAGAAATATATGCTGAATATATAAAGACAGCAACGAACTCTGAGCACATCCCAGTGAATGAGAATTTAGAGAACCAAAGTGGCAATGTAGGACGACATAGTGCCGAGGTACACAAAAATGAAGGCAGAATTGTAGAGCAAACTGGTGATATGAATAAGGAGGGAAAAAATGAGACGAATGAGAACACAAATGAGAAGGACGAAAACAACAAGGAGAAAGATAAGAGCAATACCGAGAAAGAATGCAGAAATGAGAACGTTGTAACAAAAAACGCAGAGGTAGCCAAGTCGTGCACGGGTACAAAAAAGAATAATACAATCACAGTTGAAAATATTTGCAGGTATTATGCAAAAGGACAGTGCATATATGGGCCCAGAGGCACGGAATGCTCATTCATGCACCCACGGAAATGTCGGAACTGGTTAGGGAAAGGCAGATGTCGTTTTGATACAGAATGTAGATATTTTCACCCTAAGCTATGCAAACTCTCAGTTAATGAGAGGAAATGCTATGATCTTCATTGCCCTGATTTCCACGTCAGAGGTACACAGCGCTATATAAGAGAGGAAGTCCAATATAATAGCCCTGAAATTTTTTAGAGGCAGGCAGAAACAGAGGGAGAAACAGACAGGCAGAAACGTGGCAGGAATACGGATGGAGAGGGGGGAATACGCAAGACTGGACTACGGTTCGTCATCAAGCCCACACATACTACACCCCCCAACTACACAGAGAGTACCACACTCCCCAATATCACTTCCAAAACTGGACAAACCATTGCCACAACAACACACCCTGGGTCAGGGTAGAGAGGAGGGAGAACTACCAAAACCTTCCAGAAGTGACACACAATATGGACAATCATTCATATTTGCAAACATTCAAGGTTTAAAGCCAAAGTCAAGAAATAAAGTTAAGTTCATAAATGGCCTCCTATTAGAGTCAAACTCAATATTTGGGGCATTCACGGAAACTCATATAAAAGATTACTTGGATGGTGAAATCTGGATTCCAAATTATAATTTATATAGATGTGATAGAAAAACTAGGTCAAATGGAGGAGTAGGTCTGTATATTAAAGAGGACCTGGTATGCACAGAACTACTAAACTCAACTAATGAGGTGGTAGAGGTACTTGGAATTAAGGTAGAGAAACTAAAATTACTATTTTATTCTAATATATAAACCGCCAGATACAACGGTTGAGGAATTCACAGAGCAGATGCACAAAATAGAGAACATACTTGATAACCTAGCAAACCCAGCTCCAGATATTATCTTCCTTGGAGATTTCAATTTACCGATCTAAGATGGAGAATGGCAAACACAAATATCATAGCAGGGAATGACCCGGGAAATAACCAACCACAGGTCAGAGAACTTTTGAGATTCTGTGACAAATTCTCGCTCAATCAACAGATTACAGAACCAACTAGGAACGAAAACACACTAGACTTGATATTCACAAACAATGATGAACTAATCAGAGACATCACAATCTCAGATACTTCATACTCAGACCATAAGCTCATTGAAGTACGAACTAGCATAAATAACGGTACTAGGTCTAAGAGACCCAACAAGCGAGAAGGAATATTCAATCAATTCAATTTCAACAATAAGAGGATCGACTGGGAAAAATAAATGTAGACCTTGCAACCATTCAATGGGAGACGGTCTTAAGCGACAAAACTCCCACACAGGGAATAGCTCAACTGACAGCTGAAGCTTACAAGGTCTGCTTGAGGCACGTGCCTATGAGGAGGGGCAGAAAGAGGACCACTCTAGAAAGAGAACGCAGACGACTGTACAGGAGAAGGAAAAAATAACGGAAATGCTTCGGCAGACACAACTATCACAAGCAAGGAAAATAAGCCTAAGCAGGGAGATCGAAGAAATAGAACAAACGTTGAAGCGATCATATGAGTCTGAGGAAATGGAATTGGAACAGAAAGCTATACAAGAGATAAGGAAAAATCCTAAATATTTTTTCACATACGCAAAATCAAAATCCAAACCTCGACCAGTATTGGACCGTTAATTACAAATGAAGGTACGTACACAGAGGACGACAAAGAGATTAGTGAAATTCTAAGAAGCCAGTATGAGGCTATGTTTAGCACACCAATAACAACATGAAAGTTGATGACCCAGACAGCTTCTTTATGAATGACATTCAAGCTGCAGATAATATAACGGATATTACCACAAACTCGGAAGATTTGAAAGAGAAATTGACAATATGCCCATGCACTCAGCTCCTGGGCCTGACTCATGGAATTCAATATTCATAAAGAAATGTAAAGTACCAGTAGCGAGAGCACTCAGCGTAATATGGAGAAAGAGCCTGGATACAGGGGAGATACCAGCAGCACTTAAATCTGCAGATATAGCTCCGTTGCACAAGGGGGGGAGTAAAGCCTTGGCAAAAAATTATAGGCCAGTTGCACTAACATCACACATAATAAAAGTGTTTGAAAGAGTGATTAGGAATCAAATTTCTAGTTTATGGAAAACAATGAATTGCACAATCCAGGACAACATGGATTTAGAGCGGGAAGATCCTGTCTGTCACAGTTACTCAACCACTATGACAAAATCACAGAAGCCCTAGAAGAAAGCAAAATGCAGATGTTGTATACACAGACTTTGCAAAGGCGTTCGACAAATGTGACCATGGGGTGATAGCTCACAAAATGAGGTCAATGGGAATAACTGGAAAAGTAGGACGCTGGATACTCAATTTCCTGTCGAACAGAACACAAAGAGTAACAGTCAATCAGATAAAATCGAGTCCAAGCGATGTTAAAAGCTCTGTACCTCAAGGTACAGTCCTTGCACCGCTACTGTTCCTTATTCTCATATCTGATATAGACAAAAATACACGTCACAGCTTCGTGTCATCCTTCGCAGATGACACAAAAATCAGCATGAAAACCTCTGCTGAAGACATTGAAAAACTACAAGCAGATGTCAACAAAGTTTTCGATTGGGCAGCAGAAAATAACATGATGTTTAACGTGATAAATTTCAGGTACTCAGGTACGGCAAAAATGAGGATCTGAAACATAATACAGGGTACAAACACAATCAAATCTTCCCATAGTAGAAAAACAGCATGTCAAGGATTTGGGAATAATGATGTCCGACGATCTAACGTTTAGGGAGCATAACCAAGCAAATATCGCATCAGCCAGAAAAATGATCGGATGGATTACGAGAACTTTCAAATCCAGGGATCCCATCACAATGGTGTACTCTTCAAGTCACTTGTGTTGTCCCGTCTCGATACTGCTCAGTACTCACTTCCCCCTTCAGAGCAGGAGAGATTGCTGAAATAGAGGGAATACAGAGAACATATACGGCACGCATAGACGAGATAAAACACCTAAATTATTGGGATCGTCTCAAAGCTCTCCAAATGTACTCTCTAGAAAGGAGACGAGAGAGATACCAAATAATATACACATGGAAATACTGGAGGGCCAGGTCCCAAATCTGCACACAGTAAAATAACAACGTACTGGAGTGAACGATATGGAAGAAATGCAAGATTGAACCAGTGAAGAGCAGAGGTGCCATAGGCACAATCAGAGAAACTGTATAAACATCAGAGGTCCGCGGTTGTTCAACGTCCTCCCAGCGACTATAAGAAATATTGCCGGAACAACCGTGGACATCTTCAAGAGAAAACTGGACTGTTTTCTAAGAGAAGTCCCGGATCAGCCGGGCTGTGGTGGGTATGTGGGCCTGCGGGCCGCTCCAAGCAACAGCCTGGTGGATCAAGCTCTCACAAGTCGAGCCTGGCCTCGGGCCGGGTTGGGGAGTAGAAGAACTCCCAGAACCCATCAACCAGGTATCAACCAGGTACAGACAAATGGCGCTCATTTGACAACCACTACAAGTTGATCGGATTACATTAAGGAG
>WNGS01164858.1:5454907-5477213 GCA_020271785.1 Procambarus virginalis | reverse complement strand
TTCGCGGGTTAGGGGACGGACGTGTCGTCGTCGCGCTCCGTGAAAACAGTGGAATAAACCGGGTTTTTTAGGATTACAACCATGGATTACGGCCCATAGTGATCACCAAGTGCATAGTGACCCGTAGGAAGTTGAATACAGAAATTAACAATGGAACTTTGAGTTAAATACAGAATAAACGTGGGACCACGTGGTGAGCCAGTGCCACCAGGCTCGTGTGTACAGGCATAAGCGATATATATCAAATATAGCGAGCAGTGATACGTTGAACAGTGAGTGGATCGTGTAACACAACACATAAATTAGTGGATAGTGTTAGAGAATTGTTCATAGAAAAAGTATAAATGTAAAGTTGTGGCAGGAGGCATCACACTTGTGTTTACACCACAGCCACGAGGCCTACACAGTGTAGGGGACGTCTCTCAGTAACGTAACATTATACTCCCTCAGTGATAATATACCAGCAATATATATGTAATACGGGAAGTGGATCTAGGATATAGTAATAGAGTAAGTGAATAACATTGCAAGCCAGAAGAAAGCAGAAATTCCCTTAGGTATTACAGGCAAATAATCAGTGTATAAATCAAGTAACTGGCAACCGGTGGCATCCTGCCCCCGACCTGGGACAAACAACGGTCAACTATATGGTCCCAAGGGACCCATACTTCTCCACCAGGCGATAAGTACCCCCACATAAACTTGAACAAATAAACATGTATAATATTATAAATATACTGTATACATATTATATATACATACATATAATATATAATATTTGCATATATAATTATAACACCACAAACCCAACATGGAGGTGTGTGGAGGCTGCCATAAGTCACTTCGGAAGACTGTTGTAGGCATTGTATGTAACATTTGTACATAAGATTTCACCTGAGTTGTACAGAATTACCTACACAATATGCAAACAGACAAGGTACCTACTGGATCTGTCACAATGATAGACTGATGTGGGAAAACATCACCAAACTAATGAATAACATTCCTGAAATACATAGGCTACAATTCACACAAAAACTACCAGAAATATATGCTGAATATATAAAGACAGCAACGAACTCTGAGCACAACCCAGTGACTGAGAATTTAGAGACCAAAGTGGCAATGTAGAAGGACATAGTGTCGAGGTACACAAAAATGAAGGCAGAATTGTAGAGCAAACTGGTGATATGAATAAGGAGGGAAAAAATGAGACGAATGAGAACACAAATGAGAAAGACGAAAGCAACAAGGAGAAAGATAAGAGCAATACCGAGAAAGAATGCAGAAATGAGAACGTTGTAACAAAAACGCAGAGGTAGCCAAGTCGTGCACGGGTACAAAAAAGAATAATACAATCACAGTTGAAAATATTTGCAGGTATTATGCAAAAGGACAGTGCATATATGGGCCCAGAGGCACGGAATGCTCATTCATGCACCCACGGAAATGTCGGAACTGGTTAGGGAAAGGCAGATGTCGTTTTGATACAGAATGTAGATATTTTCACCCTAAGCTATGCAAACTCTCAGTTAATGAGAGGAAATGCTATGATCTTCATTGCCCTGATTTCCACGTCAGAGGTACACAGCGCTATATAAGAGAGGAAGTCCAATATAATAGCCCTGAAAATTTTTTAGAGGCAGGCAGAAACAGAGGGAGAAACAGACAGGCAGAAACGTGGCAGGAATACGGATGGAGAGGGGGGAATACCCAAGACTGGACTACGGTTCGTCATCAAGCCCACACATACTACACCCCCCAACTACACAGAGAGTACCACACTCCCCAATATCACTTCCAAAACTGGACAAACCATTGCCACAACAACACACCCTGGGTCAGGGTAGAGAGGAGGGAGAACTACCAAAACCTTCCAGAAGTGACACACAATATGGACAATCATTCATATTTGCAAACATTCAAGGTTTAAAGCCAAAGTCAAGAAATAAAGTTAAGTTCATAAATGGCCTCCTATTAGAGTCAAACTCAATATTTGGGGCATTCACGGAAACTCATATAAAAGATTATGGATGGTGAAATCTGGATTCCAAATTATAATTTATATAGATGTGATAGAAAAACTAGGTCAAATGGAGGAGTAGGTCTGTATATTAAAGAGGACCTGGTATGCACAGAACTACTAAACTCAACTAATGAGGTGGTAGAGGTACTTGGAATTAAGGTAGAGAAACTAAACCTAATTATTATTCTAATATATAAACCGCCAGATACAACGGTTGAGGAATTCACAGAGCAGATGCACAAAATAGAGAACATACTTGATAACCTAGCAAACCCAGCTCCAGATATTATCTTCCTTGGAGATTTCAATTTACCGAGTCTAAGATGGAGAATGGCAAACACAAATATCATAGCAGGGAATGACCCGGGAAATAACCAACCACAGGTCAGAGAACTTTTGAGATTCTGTGACAAATTCTCGCTCAATCAACAGATTACAGAACCAACTAGGAACGAAAACACACTAGACTTGATATTCACAAACAATGATGAACTAATCAGAGACATCACAATCTCAGATACTTCATACTCAGACCATAAGCTCATTGAAGTGCGAACTAGCATAAATAACGGTACTAGGTCTAAGAGACCCAACAAGCGAGAAGGAATATTCAATCAATTCAATTTCAACAATAAGAGGATCGACTGGGAAAAAATAAATGTAGACCTTGCAACCATTCAATGGGAGACGGTCTTAAGCGACAAAACTCCCACACAGGGAATAGCTCAACTGACAGCTGAAGCTTACAAGGTCTGCTTGAAGCACGTGCCTATGAGGAGGGGCAGAAAGAGGACCACTCTAGAAAGAGAACGCAGACGACTGTACAGGAGAAGGAAAAAATAACGGAAATGCTTCGGCAGACACAACTATCACAAGCAAGGAAAATAAGCCTAAGCAGGGAGATCGAAGAAATAGAACAAACGTTGAAGCGATCATATGAGTCTGAGGAAATGGAATTGGAACAGAAAGCTATACAAGAGATAAGGAAAAATCCTAAATATTTTTTCACATACGCAAAATCAAAATCCAAAACCTCGACCAGTATTGGACCGTTAATTACAAATGAAGGTACGTACACAGAGGACGACAAAGAGATTAGTGAAATTCTAAGAAGCCAGTATGAGGCTATGTTTAGCACACCAATAAACAACATGAAAGTTGATGACCCAGACAGCTTCTTTATGAATGACATTCAAGCTGCAGATAATATAACGGATATTACCACAAACTCGGAAGACTTTGAAAGAGAAATTGACAATATGCCTATGCACTCAGCTCCGGGCCTGACTCATGGAATTCAATATTCATAAAGAAATGTAAAGTACCAGTAGCGAGAGCACTCAGCGTAATATGGAGAAAGAGCCTGGATACAGGGGAGATACCAGCAGCACTTAAATCTGCAGATATAGCTCCGTTGCACAAGGGGGGAGTAAAGCCTTGGCAAAAAATTATAGGCCAGTTGCACTAACATCACACATAATAAAAGTGTTTGAAAGAGTGATTAGGAATCAAATTTCTAGTTTTATGGAAAACAATGAATTGCACAACCCAGGACAACATGGATTTAGAGCGGGAAGATCCTGTCTGTCACAGTTACTCAACCACTATGACAAAATCACAGAAGCCCTAGAAGAAAAGCAAAATGCTGATGTTGTATACACAGACTTTGCAAAGGCGTTCGACAAATGTGACCATGGGGTGATAGCTCACAAAATGAGGTCAATGGGAATAACTGGAAAAGTAGGACGCTGGATACTCAATTTCCTGTCGAACAGAACACAAAGAGTAACAGTCAATCAGATAAAATCGAGTCCAAGCGATGTTAAAAGCTCTGTACCTCAAGGTATAGTCCTTGCACCACTACTGTTCCTTATTCTCATATCTGATATAGACAAAAATACACGTCACAGCTTCGTGTCGTCCTTTCCAGATGACACAAAAATCAGCATGAAAATTACCTCTGCTGAAGACATTGAAAAACTACAAGCAGATGTCAACAAAGTTTTCGATTGGGCAGCAGAAAATAACATGATGTTTAACAGTGATAAATTTCAGGTACTCAGGTACGGCAAAAATGAGGATCTGAAACATAATACAGCGTACAAAACACAATCAAATCTTCCCATAGTAGAAAAACAGCATGTCAAGGATTTGGGAATAACGATGTCAGACGATCTAACATTTAGGGAGCATAACCAAGCAAATATTGCGTCAGCCAGAAAAATGATCGGATGGATTACGAGAACTTTCAAATCCAGGGATCCCATCACAATGGTTGTACTCTTCAAGTCACTTGTGTTGTCCCGTCTCGAGTACTGCTCAGTACTCACTTCCCCCTTCAGAGCAGGAGAGATTGCTGAAATAGAGGGAATACAGAGAACATATACGGCACGCATAGACGAGATAAAGCACCTAAATTATTGGGATCGTCTCAATGCTCTCCAAATGTACTCTCTAGAAAGGAGACGAGAGAGATACCAAATAATATACACATGGAAAATACTGGAGGGCCAGGTCCCAAATCTGCACAGTAAAATAACAACGTACTGGAGTGAACGATATGGAAGAAAGTGCAAGATTGATCCAGTGAAGAGCAGAGGTGCCATAGGCACAATCAGAGAGCACTGTATAAACATCAGAGGTCCGCGGTTGTTCAACATCCTCCCAGCGACTATAAGAAATATTGCCGGAACAACCGTGGACATTTTCAAGAGAAAACTGGACAGTTTTCTAAGAGAAGTTCCGGACCAGCCGGGCTGTGGTGGGTATGTGGGCCTGCGGGCTGCTCCAAGCAACAGCCTGGTGGACCAAGCTCTCACAAGTCGAGCCTGGCCTCGGGCCGGGCTTGGGGAGTAGAAGAACTCCCAGAACCCCATCAACCAGGTATCAACCAGGGAAGACAATGGCGCTCATTTTGAAACCACCTAGAAGTTGATCGGATTACATTAAGGAGAAAAACTTATGACGATAATAGGCATCATCGGAGAGCATAAGTGTTAATAAACCAGCGTTCAATGTAATCAAACGCCATTTTCTGGGTGAGTCCCGGAGGCTCCCCGGAGCTATCCTTGGATGATATGGATACCCTAACTATTTTGCATCAGTCGAGGTGGGTAGAGTTCTAGGCCTACCAGGGATCACGAGCCAGAACCTGGCTTACCCCCCTTACAGTCACAAGGAGTAATGGCCCATAGAATGCACATGTAATTTGGAGCATTCAATATCTGCCATCAACAAGGACAGGCACCCAGAAAGGTAAGTGCCACAAAACAAACCCCTATTCTCGTTAACAACGAAAATCGTCAAACGAGTGGACAGAACTCCCCAAAAGAAAAATGAGCAAACAAGCATGACGTCACACGAGCCGCGTGGCATGTCTGCACAACTTCCCCACTTCCTGGGAGGGGGAAGGGGCAACCCCCGCACCAGCGATCCCCACCCTAGTTCTGAGGCTGGATATCAAAAAATGCGAAAAACTGCCGACCGGAGGGAGGGAGGGTGGGTTGCTGGGGAGCCTCTGGAACTTGCCCAGAAAATGGCTTTTCATTACATTCAATGCTGGTTTTCTGGGGGGAGCCCCTATGGATACCCAGAGCTACTTCACCAAAGACAACAGAATAAAAGGGGGACTTACCCGAGAGGCGGCCGGTGCTCCACTCCTCAACTCGAAGTTGAGACAACAGGCTGCAACCGCCGACCCAAAGCAACACAGGCCCAACTGGGCCCAGGAACGTTCACGAGGTACCGTGCAGCCAGGATCCTGTTCGACAGCCAAAATCCCCGTGCCAGAATGTCCGCCCAAGACATATTGCCAAAGACGGCAGCATGAGCAGCAAACTTACTAACATCATGGGCACTGGGATAGACAGCAGGCTAGCTGGATTTAATTAACCTGCAGACGACCTGAGAGAACCAAACCCACAAACAGGGAAGAAGGGAAACCGGATCAACCCAAAGTGCATCCCCAGACATAGAAGCCGTGGCGCACAGATAACAGTGGAGGGCTGCAACCAGACATAACACATGATAAATGCCAGGCCTGATATACCAAGCATCAACAACCCAAGGACCCCTCCGGAAGGCAGCAGTCTCATTCTTCTCTAGAAAAGAGGGAGAAGGCTGTAGACGAACATACCGATGACCATGACCAAAAGAGCAAAAACCTCTGTACCGGAGAAGAGCATGATGCTCCGCCACACAACCCCCAGAGGCTAATGCCAACAGAAAAAGAGCCTTAGCAAAACAATCCTGAACCGAAGGGGCAACAACAAACTGAGGAGAAGAAAGATAGGAGAGCACTCTGTCCAAAGACCAGGATGGGTCAGGCGGCGCATGAGCAGGCCGGAGGTGAAATAACGCATGAGACAGCTTGCGAAATGGTGCAGAAGTAATATCGATACCGAAAGCAAGCTGCAGCTGCTCTGCCAGCGCTGCACGATACGAGGCGACAGTATTTGGCATAAGATGACGGTCCTGGAACAACCAAGAGAGAGGACATCACCACCCGAGCCGAAAGCGAAGAGCAGCAACGAAGGGACAGAAAGAACCGGAAGGATCGCCAGGAAACCTCATACTGCTGCCGAGAGGAAGCACGCAGGTAGGAAACCAGCATGGAAGCCACCTGATCACCATAGAGATAGTGATAAACACGAGTCAAACATACCAAACGTGAAGACTCGCGGAGAAGAGCGAACCAGTCTCGTACCGGACTGGGTCGCTCTCCTGAAAAGGGCGGCGCCGCGGAAAAACCTCTAGGTTCAGACACCGGGCAAGTAGTCCCTGAAACCACGGCTAGGCTGGCCACCATGGGGCCAAGAAGACTAGTGTAACCCCGCGATTATCCGGGATTCGAACATCCGGAAAACACCCTTATACGGCCAAAATCGTGATCAAATAAAGTTATCACAATATCCGGCCAAAATGGCCACAGGAACCGGTTTAAAGCTGGTTTGGCCGGATGAACATTCGGCCATACCGTATTAATCCCGTCTGTGGCTCTAGACACATGGTGGAGGAGGGGGTGGGGTGGGTGGGTGGTGTCGGGAGGGTGGGAGGAGAGCGTCGGGAGGGACCACCTGGGTACAGGAATTACCATTAATTTTAGAACAATTAATCATAGCCAAAAACAAATGAAATAAGTACTAGTAATTATGTAATACCAAATAAATAAGTTTTCTAAAAGCAATGTGCACAGGCTGAAGTTTTCTTAAAAAATATTGAGTTTTTTCCTCCTGGCAGCCTACGTAAGGTGCTATAGCTGCCCCACCCCAAGTTTACCCGTCCAACACTGGTCAACCCATGTGCGTCCGTCCCTCGTGTTATACACAGTGCTGTGCCATTAGTGAAATATTTTTTTAAATAACTTTTTTATTTTCATAGTAACTTTGAACATTTTTGGCCAAGACTATGTCTGGTAGCAGCATCAATTGTTCTGTAGGTGTTAAGAGGAGGAAAGTTATCCTAACAATTAAAGACAAGTTACTGTTATACACCTCAACCAGTGAGGCGTCACAGTGCTGCGCCATTAGTGAAATATTTTTTTAAATAACTTTTTTATTTTCATAGTAACTTTGAACATTTTTGGCCAAGACTATGTCTGGTAGCAGCATCAATTGTTCTGTAGGTGTTAAGAGGAAGAAAGTTGTCCTAACAATTAAAGACAAGTTACGTGTTGTTCAACCAGTGAAGCGTCACAGGCAGCCAAATGCCTTCAACAAGTGAGGTGCCACAGGCAAGCCAAGCGCCTTCAACAAGTGAGGCGTCACAGGCAAGCCAAGCGCCTTCAACAAGTGAGGGCATGCAAGCGCTTTAACAAGTGAGGCCTCACAGGCAACCCAAATGCCTTCAACCAGTGAGGCTTCAGCAGCTGGCAGTCAAAACTAACTTTGCTTAATGAACTGTACAGTAATTTTAAGTGTTAATTTTAGTGTTGTGTTAGTATAGGTTACGTGAATTGTTAAGAATTCTTAACTTCAAGATGTGTGGCATCAATCAAGAAGACGAACACCAACAAGGTAAGTTGAAGTTTCTAGTTGAATATTTAATAATTATATGTGGCAAGGCAATTGAAATTATGTTGTTTGTAGTATAAAAATTGTTGGAAATGGTCACTTTTGGACTCGTAGGTGAAAAAGTACCATTATCCGAAAAACGTGATAATCCGCCTGGGGGTCCTTCCCATATAGTCTGGATGATCGAGGGGAGACAGTACTTGCCCTTGGTAAGTCTCCAAGCAAGCCAGGACCTGGAGCAACAGCTGAACTGGGGGAAAGAGGTACAGGAACCCCCACCTCGACCAGTCCTGCCAAAAGGCATCGATCCCGACAGCCTCGCATCCGGGGAAGGGTGCCACATACACCAGAAGACGCCTTGACCACACTGACGTGAAGAGGTTCACCTCCGGGTGCCCGAACATCCGGCAGAGCCAACTGAATGAGTCGGCGTCGACCTCCCATTCCGTGGACAAGGGAACGAACCAGGACAGGCCATCCGCTAGGATGTTGGACACCCCCCGGACGTGAACCACCAGGAGATCCAAACCCCGAGAACTCAGCAGACAAGTCACCCGAAGCGACCAACCTCAAAAAGCCAAGGACTGCATTGAACCCCCTCGGTTCAGGCAATGAACCACCGGGGAGCAGTCCGAATGGAGCCGGATTGTCAATCTGTGGGCGTCCCGAACCCTCCGAAGCTCAAACCACACCGCCGCGAACTCCCTCACCGTGCTGTGGACCCGACAGAAGGACGGACCCCACCGTCCCTGGCCGTCCTGGTGAGCACTGGTCACAAAGCCCCAGCCAAGAGACGACTCGTCCGTGAACATATCGAGTGAGGGCTATGGTAGGCGAAAAGGCATGGAACCCCGAAAAACACAAAGAGGAAGCCGGTGACGCAGCAGCCGACACAAGGCCCCTGGGGAACAAACACAATGATCACGAGAGAGGCGGAAGGGACGTTCCCCGAAGGAACCTGGTTGATGGGGTTCTGGGAGTAGTTCTACTTCCCAAGCCCAGCCTGAGGTCAGGCTTGACTTGTGAGAGTTTGGTCCACTAGGCTGTTGCTTGGAGCGGCCCGCAGGCCCCACATATCCACCACAACCCGGCTGGTCCGGCACTCCTTAGAGGAAACTAGATTGTTTCCTCTTGAAGATGTCCACAGTTGTTCCGGCAATATTTCTTATGCTCGCTGGGAGGGTGTTGAACAACCGCGGACCTCTGATGTTTATACAGTGTTCTCTGATTGTGCTTATGGCACCCCTGCTCTTCACTGGTTCCATTCTGCATTTTCTTCCATATTGTTCACTCCAGTACATTGTTATTTTACTGTGTAGATTTGGTACTTGTCCCTCCAGTATCTTACATGTGTATATTATTTGATATTTCTCTCGTCTTCTTTCTAGTGAGTACATTTGGAGGGCTTTGAGACTATCCCAATAATTTAGGTGCTTTATCGCATCTATGCGTGCCGTATATGTTTTCTGTATTCCCTCTATTTCAGCACTCTCTCCTCTGAAAGGGGGAAGTGAGTACTGAGCAGTACTCATGACCGGACAACACAAGTGACTTGAAGAGTACAACCATTGTGATGGGATCCCTGGATTTGAAAGTTCTTGTAATCCATCCGATCATTTTTCTGGCTGGCGCAATACTTGCTTGGTTATGCTCCCTAAACGTTGTACCCTGTATTATGTTTAAGGTCCGCATTTTTCCCATACTTGAGTACCTGGAATTTATCACTGTTAAAGGTCATGTTATTTTCTGTTGCCCAGTCGAAAACTTTATTAATATCTGCTTGAAGTTTTTCAATGTCTTCAGCCGAGGTAATTTTTATGCTGATTTTTGTGTTAACTGCAAAGGATGATACGAAGCTGTGACTTGTATTTTTGTCTATATATGATATGAGAACAAGGAAAAGCAGCGGTGCAAGAACTGTACCCTGAGGTACAGAGCTTTTAACTGCGCTTGGACTCGATTTTATATGATTGACTGTTACTTGTCGAGTCCTGTTTGACAAAAAACTGAGTATCCAGCATCTTACTTTACCTGTTATTCCCATTGACCTCATTTTGTGTGCTATCACTCCAAGGTCACATTTATCGAAAGCCTTTGCGAAGTCCGTGTATACCACATCAGCATTCTGTTTTTCTTCTAATGCCGGAGCCGGTCGGCCGAGCGGACAGCACGCTGGACTTGTGATCCTGTGGTCCTGGGTTCGATCCCAGGCGCTGGCGAAAAACAATGGGCAGAGTTTCTTTCACCCTATGCCCCTGTTACCTAGCAGTAAAATAGGTACCTGGGTGTTAGTCAGCTGTCACGGGCTGCTTCCTGGGGTGGAGGCCTGGTCGAGGACCGGGCCGCGGGGACACTAAAGCCCTGAAATCATCTCAAGATAACCTCAAGATAACCTCAGTGACTTTGTCGTAGTGATCAAGTACCTGTGAGAGGCACGATCTTCCCGCTCGAAATCCATGCTGGCCTGAGTTGTTAATGTCATTGGTCTCCATGAAATTGGTGACCTGACTTTTAATCTCTCTCTCAAATACTTTTATTTTGTGGGACGTTAGTGCAACTGGTCTGTAATTCTTTGCCAATGCTTTGCTCCCTCCCTTGTGTAGAGGGGCTATGTCTGCTACTTTAAGTGCATCTGGTATCTCCCCCCATGTCCAAACTCTTCCTCCACACTATACCGAGTGCCGTACTACCGGCACTTTGCATTTCTTTATAAATATTGAATTCCATGAATCTGGACCCAGGGCCGAGTGCATGGGCATGTTTTCAATTTCTCTTTCAAAGTTTAGTATGCTCGTGTTGATATCAGTTATATTTAAAGGTGTTTGGATATCCCGCAAAAAGAAATTGTCTGGGTCTTCCACTTTCATGTTGTTTATTCGAGTGCTAAGCATGTCCTCATACTGCTTTTCTGTGGGGAGCCCCTACGGCTCCCTGGAGCTTATCGGGCTAATGTATGTTATGTTAGACCGGGACATTAGCTATGGAGTTCAGACCTACCAGGGACCAGCGCCAGAACCTGGCCCCTTCAGAGAGGTTTCAGGGAGCAATGGCCCTGGAAAACCCCATATGGTTGGGGGTTTCCCTCATCTGCCATCGACTGGGGTCAGGCACCCAGAAAGGTAGGCATAACAAAACAAACCCCACATGGTAAAAACTACAACAAAAACCGAACAGAGGTAGAAAACTCCCTACAATCAAACAATCAATTTACTGCCACGCCGGTCGTCCGCGCAGCCCCCCCCCCCCCCCCCCCGGGAGGAGGAGAGGGGCCCCGGACCTCACCTCGCCGGCTGCCTTCAGTTCAGAAACTAGGCTTCAACCAACGTGAAAAACCCCGCCGACCAGATGTAAATTAAATTCATTATTTTGAAGCCGTAGGTCACTAAACTGTGGTGACGAAATCGAACAAAACAAGCATGGTGTTGTGTTCGATTTCCAGTAACATAAATTTCTTTCAAATATTGGATTTACATCAAATTATATATTTTTGGGTTATGTATTTAGTTTAGCAACATTATTGCGATAATAAGATCTATAAAAATACTTATTTTAGAACTGATTTATTAATTTTATTACTTCGAATCCGTAAGTCACTGAACTATGGCGACGAAATCGAACGAAACACGCATGGTGGTGTGCACTCGCGCTGGACTTGTGAGCTGCTAATAACATGAATAATTTCTCAAATAGCAGATATCTATCATCTTACAGTATTTTTTTGTTTTATTTAGTTTAGTTTAATTAGGGAAATAGAGAGTTATTAAAACACCAATTTTAGAAATGATTTATTAATCTGAAACGTTCAAAGTCATGGGTCAATGAACTATGACGACACAGACGAAAGTGAGTGAAACCTCACTGTAAAGTGAGGTTTACAGTACAGTCTGTCCCTTATCTGTCCACCCTCACTCATCTTGTTTCATCACAGAAAATGTATATAAGAATATTTCAACACATTAGCTAGCTATCCATGCTTCAGCCTTTAAATTAATTTACAAAGATACATGTGTCACAAATCAGTGAACAAAAATCATTGAAACTCAGTCGTCCACTTGTGTGGACCACTCTGGCTGGTATTTGGTTTATATGCGTCACTTCTTGTGTGGACCATTCTGGCTGGTGTTTGGTTCGTTGGTTCATATGGTTCACTTGTTGTGTGGTCCACTTGTGTGATCCAACTTGTCTTATGAAGGAATTATTAATTGTAATCTGTGATAGATTATCAGTCTCCGTGGTGTAGTGGTAAGACACTCACCTGGCGTTCCGCGAGCGCTATGTCAAGGGTTCGTATCCTGGCAGGGGAGGATTTACTGGGCGCAATTCCTTAACTGTAGCCTCTGTTTAACGCAACAGTAAAATGTGTACTTGGATGAAAAACGATTCTTCGCGGTGGGATCGTATTCCAGGGACCTGCCCGAAACGCTACGCGTACTAGTGGCTGTACAAGAATGTAACAACTCTTGTATATATCTCAAAAAAAAAAAAAAAAAAAAAAAAAAAAATAGAATGAAGACAGTTTTCCACCACTCTGTGAACTCTGTCCCAACATCGTAAGCTTGTGGACCAGTTGTGGACCCCTTGGTGCGGTCCACTTTATGGTCCCCCTTGTGTGATCAAACTTGTCATATGAGCGAATTATTAATTGTAATCTGTGATAGAATGGGGAAAGTTTTCCACCAGTCTCTGTGAACTCTTGTCTCGACATCGTAAGCAACCGAACATCCCCTTCAGAACTTCCCCTTCATAACTTCCCCTTCAGACTTCCCCTTCGGAACCATTGTTCGTCGAACCAGGTGAGTAATCTGGCCTGATGTAGAGAGAGACCTTGTGTAGGGAGAAATAGCATGCTATTGAGAGAGACCCCTTGTATAGGGAGAAATAGCAGTGTATATGTAAGAGGAGAACCTTGTGGTAGGGAGAAATAGCAGTGCTATTGAGAGGACCCTTGTATATGGAGAAATAGCATGTGTATTATGTAAGAGAGAGACCCTTGGTGTAAGGAGAAATAGCAGTGTTAAATGTTGAAAAAACAGTCTGGAACTCTGACCCCTTTCAAGTGTACAGAGCATCATCTCGACAGGGAAAATGTAATCTCCTAGAAAGAAAACCAATGTAAACAAAAGGGGTAGAATGGTTAAGAAAAAGCAATTCAATTCAGAAAATATAGAGAAACAACAGTGTTAAATGTAAAAAACAGCCTGGAACATTATAAGACGTATAAATGAAGTATTGGGAAATATGTATGACATGTATAGGGAGGGGACATTATTGGAACCAGGCAGGCAGGGACATGTGCAAGCCCCTATCAGTCACTTACAAAGGCACTACGGGCTCACCATAGCCCGTGTTACCTGGAACTTTTTGTTTCAGGTAGCGAATCTTTAACAACAACAACAACATCAGTCACTTGGGAGAGAGAGGCAGTGACAACCAGACCTGTGTTGTGGATGGTCTCCAGCAAACAGATATGTGCAGTATTATAGATGTTTATAGCGGTGCTTCCCCTTTTCTTTATGAGTTAGGGATAGGAATTTGTGGAAATAAGGATTTTTGAACCCTGTGTGTAGGGAGAGTGGTGTGTTGTTAATTCAGGTGTATATGTGTCAGCTGTATTACCTAAGTGTAGTTACAGGATGAGAGCTACGCTCGTGGTGTCCCGTCTTCCCAGCCCCTTTTGTCATATACGCTTTGAAACTACTGACAATCTTGGCCCCCACCACCTTCTCCCCTAACTTGTTCCAACCGTCTACCACTCTGTTTGCGAAAGTGAATTTCTTATATTTCTTCGGCATCTGTGTTTAGCTAGTTTAAATCTATGACCTCTTGTTCTTAAAGTTCCCGGTCTCAGGAAATCTTCCCTATCGATTTTATCAATTCCTGTTACTATTTTGTATGTAGTGATCATATCACCTCTTTTTCTTCTGTGTTCTAGTTTTTAGCTGTGTGTCACATGGGAAGATTATCCACATTTATTTTGTATATTCATGTAAACCCAGACCTTTTGTAGTGACTATGAGGAGTGGAACAGAGTAATGATCTTAAGTCCCAGGTTGTAGAGGGAGAGGACCCTTCCCCCCTCAATCAGGGGGGGGAGGGTCCTCAATACAGGGACCCTTCCCTGTATCAATCCTGTGGTGGTCTCAAGTAAACCCCCACCCCCTCTGTTCTAAGAAGTGTGAGGAAATGTGGTATTTGTTAAATAAAATCCTTTTGTAAATTGTACCCCAAGGTGTATTTCTTGTCCCATGCAGTTAACTGGTGACTATTACTATATAGACCCCTGCACTTCCATTATTTATAAGAAAGTAAGAGCAGGTGTTGTTACCGATACTTTAGGGTATTGGTTTCAATCTCGTACTTACACTGAAAAGTGTGCGAAATAGCCGGAGATTCGTTGATCGAGGTTGTATTGTATTTAATTTTGATATATTGAAAGGTAAACATGCTGAATTGTACTGGTATGAATCTGGAAACATAATACCGGCACATGCCTACAGCCCACCAGCAAGAAACACATGGACAAAGGAACTGGATGATAAATGAGAGGGCCTCATAATGGTCATGAGAGATATTATTGTACAAGCAGATAAAGATAAATCATGACTGTTGATACTGGGGGACTTCAACTTTAAAGCAATAGACTGGGAGGCCTATAAAGCAGAACGGAGGACTTTTGGACATGCAGATTTGTGAACCTCATTCTGGAGACATTCTTGTATCAACACATAAAGCAGGCCACAAGAATGAGGGAAGGAGATGTACCATCAGTACTGGATCTAGTATTCACCAGGAAAGAAGAAGAGATATTTGACATCCAGAACCTTCCTTCCCACGTCCTGTTAGACATTGATTATGCTTTAAGATATCATCTAGAAGATAATGGGGACATTGAAACAGCTGATAAACTCGATTTAAGGAGAGGTCACTATGGGGAACGTCAAAATTTTTTTAATGAGGGGTAATTGGACAGACTTGTTGCTAGGCAGGGAAGTAAATGAAATATACGCCAAATTTTGCAAAATATACGAAGAAGGCACACAAACATTCATACCAAAACAGAGATGCAGGGCCAGAAAACAGGATTGGTTCAACAGAAATTGTGAGAGGGCCAGAGACCAAAAGACACAAAAATGGAATCGGTATTGGAAAAGGCCAAACCCCCAAACATACCAGCGATACAAAGATGCGAGAAACAACTATACGGCAGTAAGGAGAGAGGCAGAAAGAAATTTTGAAAAAGGGATAGCGGATAAATGTAAAACAGAATCGGGCCTATTTACAAATTCATAAACAACAAATTGCAGGTAAAGGATAATATCCAGAGGTTGAAAATGGGAAACAGATTCACGGAAAATAAAAGGAAATGTGTGAAACATTAAATGAAAAGTTCCAAAGTGTGTTTGTACAAAATGAAATCTTCAGAGAACCAGACACAATAAGAATTCCAGAGAACAACATAGAGAGTATAGAGGTGTCTAGAGATGAAGTGGAAAATATGCTAAGTAAGAACAAAGCAGTTGGCCCAGATGGAGTTTCACCATGGGTTCTAAGAGAATGTGCATCTGAGCTCAGCATTCCACTTCACCAGATCTTTCAGGCATCCCTGTGTACAGGAATCGTAGCAGACGTGTGGAAACAGGCTAACATAGTTCCAATCTACAAAAGTGGCAGCAGGGAAGACCCCCTCAATTATAGACCTGTATCATTGACAAGTGTAATAGTGAAAGTATTGCAAAAACTAATCAAAACTAAATGGGTAGAACACCTGGAGAGAAATGATATAATATCAGACAGACAGTATGGTTTTCGATCTGGAAGATTCTGTGTATCGAATTTACTCAGCTTCTATGATCGAGCAACAGAGATATTACAGGAAAGAGATGGTTGGGTTGACTGCATCTATCTGGACCTAAAAAAGGCTTTCGACAGAGTTCCACATAAGAGGTTGTTCTGGAAAATGGAAAATATTGGAGGAGTGACAGGTAAGCTTCTAACTTGGATGAAAAATTTTCTGAATGATAGAAAAATGAGGGCAGTAATCAGAGGCAATGTATCGGACTGGAGAAATGTCACAAGTGGAGTACCACAGTGTTCAGTTCTTTCACCAGTGATGTTTATTGTCTACATAAATGATCTACCAGTTGGTATACAGAACTATATGAACATATTTGCTGATGATGCTAAGATAATAGGAAGGATAAAAAAACTTAGATGATTGTCATGCCCTTCATGATGACCTGGACAAAATAAGTATATGGAGCAACACTTGGCAAATGGAATTTAATGTTAATAAATGCCATGTTATGGAATATGGAATAGAACATAGACCCCACACAACCTATATATTATGTGAGAAATCTTTAAAGAATTCTGATAAAGAAAGAGATCTAGGGGTGGTTGTAGATAGAAAACTATCACCTGAGGACCACATAAAGAACGTTGTGCGAGGAGCCTATGCCATGCTTTCTAACTTCAGAATTGCTTTTAAATACATGGATGGCGATATACTAAAGAAATTGTTCACAACTTTTGTTAGGCCAAAGCTAGAATATGCAGCGGTTGTGTGGTGCCCTTATCTTAAGAAGCACATCAACAAACAGGAAAAGGTGCAAAGACATGCTACTAAGTGGCTCCCAGAACTGAAGGGCAAGAGCTACGAGGAGAGATTAGAGGCATTAAATATGCCAAAACTGGAAGACAGAAGAAAAAGAGGTGATATGATCACTACGTACAAAATAGTAACAGGAATTGATAAAATCGATAGGGAAGATTTCCTGAGACCTGGAACTTCAAGAACAAGAGGTCATAGATTTAAACTAGCTAAACAAAGATGTCAAAGAAATATAAGAAAATTTACTTTCACAGAGTGGTAGACGGTTGGAACAAGTTAGGTGAGAAGGTGGTGGAGGCCAAGACCGTCAATAGTTTCAAAGCATTATATGACAGAGTGCTGGGAAGATGGGATACCACGAGCATAGCTCTCATCCTGTAACTACACTTACGTAATTACACTTAGGTAATTACGTGTATGCTTCCTGTCCATTTATGCAAGACAAATGGCATAAAAAAAAGTTGCCAACCTACAGCTTTGGATTCAAATATGCAGCGATAATGTTCGTGGCTTTAGCAATAGTTCATTAGACAGGTATTCTTTATTCATACAATAGTATATTTTAGTATTAAATACTAGGCATGTAAAATGACAAAAACTGCTACACACACCATTACATATTTAGTGCTTTTTGGGATGGTTCTAGTTTCATGTGAAATACCGAGTTGGCAACTCTGCTTCTGTGTTTCAGTGGCACTAGTAAAGTGGTGGCTGGTGGTCCCTGGATTCTCTGTAATACAAAAGCATTTTTTCTCACAAACAACCCCATCATGGCTTCTAAGCAATGTTGACTTCCTCTTTTTCGTAAACAAAATGAGGAGTGTAAGAAGAATAACGTACAGGAGACTGAGAATGATAACAGTGAAAGTGGCAAAAGTTGTGTTTTGACAGCTTCTAGTTCAAATTTTCAAACTGGATCCATATGCAATTCAGAAAGTAATGGTGCTTTGAAGCCTAACTTGTATACCTGTTCAGGTGTTTGGACTGAAGAAATGTGGAAGGAAAAAAAAAGGTTACAAGGTTACAAAGGTTACAAACAGTAACAACTCTCCTCCTCCCTCATCACCATCTTCCATATGCCATCAGGAGCCCTCCATAAAGGTAAGATAAACTTAGGTACTGTATTGTAGTTAGAAAAAAACATTGTATTCAGTATAAACTGCATTTGTATGTTAATATTTTGGAGGGTGGGGAACGGATTAATTCAAATCTCTTTATTCCTTATGGGAAAAAATCGCTTCGACTTACGATATTTTGATTTACGATCCGTCTCTGGGAACGGATTAGCATCGTAAGTCGAGGTCCCATTGTAGTTGCAGAGGTTATTACAAACTTCAGCTGTAATGTAAAACATATTAGTTACCATTGTTGCTTTGAAATTGAAAAGATGAATAAATTAAGGGAATTTAAAATTGGGTGACATAGAAGTCTACTAATTGTGATTTGTAATTACCTAAGTGTAGTTACAGGATGAGAGCTACGCTCGTGGTGTCCCGTCTTCCCAGCACTCTTTGTCATATACAGTAATGCTTTGAAATGGTTTTGGCCTCCACCACCTTTTCACTTGACTTGTTCCAACCATCTACCACTCTATTTACAAAAGTGAATTTTCGTATACAGTATTTCTCCGGCAGCTTTGTTTTGTTAGTTTAAATCTATGACCTCTTGTTCTTGAAGTTCCGGGTCTCAGGAATTCTTCCCTATCAATTTTATCGATTCCTGTTACTATTTTGAATGTAGTGATCATATCGCCTCTTTTTTTTCTTCTATCTTCTAGTTTTTGCATATTTAATGCCTCTAACCTCTCCTCGTAGCTCTTGTCCTTCAGTTCTGGGAGTCCACTTAGTGGCATGTCGTTGCACCTTTTCCAGTTTGTTGATGTGCTTCTTAAATATGGGCACCATACAACCGCTGCATATTCCAGCTTTGGTCTAATAAAAGTCGTGAACAATTTCTTTAGTATTTCTCCATCATGTATTTAAAAGCAATTCTGAGGTTAGAAAGTGTAGCATATGCTCCTCGCACAATGTTTTTAATGTGGTCCTCAGGTGACAGTTTTCTATCTAGAACCACCCCTAGATCCCTTTCTTTGTCAGAATTCTTTAAAGAGTTCTCACATAATTTATAGGTTGTGTGGGGTCTATGTTCTCCAGTTCCACATTCCATAACATGGCATTTATTCACATTAAATTCCATTTACCAAGTGTTGCTCCATATACTTACTTTGTCCAGGTCTTCTTGAAGGGCATGACAATCATCTAGGTTTCTTATCTTCCCTATTATCTTAGCATCATCAGCAAACATGTTCATGTAATTCTGTATTCCCACTGGTAGATCGTTTATGTAGACAATGAACATTACCGGTGCAAGAACTGAACCCTGTGGCACTCCACTCGTAACATTCCTCCAATCCGATACCTTGCCTCTGATTATGGCCCTCATTTTTCTGTCAGTTAGGAAATTTTTCATCCATGTTAGTAGCTTACCTGTCACTCCTCCAATATGTTCCAGTTTCCAGAACAACCTCTTATGGGTAACTCTGTCGAAAGCCTTTTTTAGGACCAGATAGATGCAGTCAACCCAACCATCTCTTTCCTGTAAAATCTCTGTGGCTTGATCATAAAAACTGAGCAAGTTCATTACACAGGATCTTCCAGATCGAAAACCATACTGTCTGTCTGATATTATATCGTTTTCCTCCAGGTGTTCTACCCATTTAGTTTTAATTATTTTTTTCCAATATTTTGACTATTACACTTGTCAATGATACAGGTCTATAATTAAGGGGGTCTTCCCTGTTTCCACTTTTGTAGATTGGATCTATGTTAGCCTTTTTCCACACATCAGCTACAACTCCTGTACACAGGGATGCCTGAAAAATCAGATGAAGTGGAATGCTGAGCTCAGGTGCACATTCTCTCAGAACCCATGGTGAAACTCCATCTAGACCAACTGCTTTGTTCTTACTTACCTCCCTGAGCATTTTTTCCACTTCATCTCTAGACACCTCTATGTGCTCTATGTTGTTCCTTGGAATTCTTATTGTGTCTGGTTCCCTAAAGATTTCATTTTGTACAAACACACTTTGGAACTTTTCGTTTAGTGTTTCACACATTTCCTTTTCATTTTCCGTGAATCTATTTCCCATTTTCAACCTTTGAATATTATCCTTTACCTGCAATTTTTTGTTTATGAATTTATAGAATAGACCTGGTTCTGTTTTACATTTGTCTGCAATCCCTTTTTCAAAATTTCTTTCTGCCTCTCTCCTCACTGCCGTGTAGTTGTTTCTCGCATCTTTGTATCGCTGGTATGTTTGGGGGTTTGGCCTCTTCCTGTATTGATTCCATTTTAGTGTCTTTTGGTCTCTTCTTTTGTGTCTTGTGGTAATACATAGGTGCCAAGTCTGTTTGTGATATATATGAACCTTTAAAAATACAGTACACTATTGTACTGTACAGTAAAAACTAACTTAATCTTAACATACACTTAACATTAATATCTGATTTTGCTCTTTTTCTAGTTAATGACATGGCAAATGAGGACCTTTTGAGTCATTTTGAAGAAGCTGTGAAGTTCATAAGAGAAGGTCAAGAAAAAGGAAATGTTCTTGTTCATTGGTAAGTGGTAGTTATCAGTATTCAATATAATTCTTAAGTTTATGGTACAGGAAGCTTGTTAGACGTCCTATCTGTCCTGTTGTGGGAGTCATACCTGGGATTTTTTTGGTTGTGAACCAACTGCTCTGACCACTGAACTACAGAATTGATTTATTCCCTTTGAGAGTGAGAAAAACTGATCTCTTCTTCACTATTCCACATGGGTGGCTTTATGTATATACTACTGTATTATAATCCCTCTATTTACTTCCAGGGAGCAATCCTGGAAACATGGACTTGTATCAAAATGGAGAACCATAATGCAAAACCTATTTGTCAATCAAATTTAATTTTGTTATTTCAGACTGTGTTCCTTGGAAAAAATTAAAATTTTGTAAAATTCATGAATAAAAAAAGAATAGGAGTACTAGTATAATACATTTGTATGCACCATGATAGGAGCAGTGTGTGTGTGTTGAGACTTCGTAAGCAGTGTGTTTTACTTGAAGAGTTACCCTGACAAGGGAGTCGGGACTGTCTGCCTTTTCATCTTATGAAGGCATTGTTTGGCTGCTTTCCTTGTCGGCACTCATCTCTTTACAAGTTGTTTTGATGTGCAAGTTGCAACTACAGTACGGTTAAAGCTCTCAAACAATCCACATCTTGCTGTAGATTAATGCCTTTGAACTCCTCATTTTAGTCCTCAAATAATGCCAATCTTTATTTTTATTGTCATCAAAATGCTGATTGTTTTAAAGATCCTTGAGTCCAAATACACAACAGTTTCTACATTTAACAAACCAAATGTCTGTCTTTCGTAATGTTTGCACCATTTAATGTGATCACATATTTATCACTTTCTTTTGCACATCAGCTTGCTTAAGTTATTCACAGTGATAAGTGCCAAGATAAAAGCAGAGGCAACATGAATGGGTATATTCACAATGATATAAATGCTGAGGAAGGTTGCTAAAGGTACATTGCATGTCCTGGGTCCTGTCAAAAAAAATGGAAAATTTTTCTGGGGGGAGCCCCTTCGGCTCTCTGGAGCTATCCAGGCTGATATTGCTAATGTCAGAATTTGGCATCAGTTATGTGTATGGAGTTCTTTGGGCCTACCGGGGATGCGAGCCAGAACCTGGCCCCCCTCAGAGAGGCATGAGGAGCAATGGCCTATAGGAAACCCCCGTGTGGTTGGAAGCATTCTGTCTGCCATTGACCGGGTCAGGCACCCAGAAAGGTAAGTGCCCCAAAACAAACCCCTATTTTGGTGAAAATTGCTACAAAAATCCAAACTAGTGGACAGAACTTCCCAAACAGAAACGAGCAAACAAGCATGACGTCACAAATTGCTGCACCGCTGTCTGCACAGCTCTCCCCTCCCAGGAAGGGAAAAAAGGGGAGCCCAAGACCCCTGCGCCGGCAATCCACACCTTGGTTCCGAGGCTGATGAGCTAGGCAGAGGTCGTGTGCTATGGCTCCAGACTTAGTTTCAGCTCTATGCCTTGTAGGTGGTGGCTGTCTTTTTGGTGGTGTGAGCCAGGAGTACTTCAGTACTCGAGCTGCATGCACCTAGGGTTCCCTTTCCTAGTGCCCGGTAAATACTGCCCTTGGGGCCACCTTCCACAAGTTCCTTGGGTTCTGCCTCTGCTTGGCCGTTTACGCTCGGTTTTCGGCCGCCCTTTGTGTGCTAGGGTAATTTGTGATTGAATAGGAAAGTTTTCCACCAGTCTGTGAACTGTCTCGACACTGTAAGCAAATCCGAACATCCCCCACTTCGGGGAACCATTGTTCGTCGAACCGGTGAGTAAATCCGGCCTGAAAAGTGGGCTAACTAGCCAGAGATTCGTTGAATCAAGGTTGTACTGTACTCAGTACACAGGAGGCAATAACCAAGGCAGACCCCCCCCCACCAGTCAAGCAAACAAAAAGAAAAAGAAAACCCTGCAAGAGGAAAGCGTACCCAGGCGGAATAGAGCCGGACGCTATGAATGGTGAAAACAGGCTGAGCAGTGCAAACTGCCTCCTACCCTAAGGCGAACAAGGGGAGTCAGAAGGC
>WNGS01164858.1:5437639-5454882 GCA_020271785.1 Procambarus virginalis | reverse complement strand
TTTGGTCACTTTAACCTCAGCCCTATTTGACCTTTGACCTTTAACCTATTTAACAATGACATGTAATCAACAATGATCGTATTACATATATTCATATATAAATACATATATACATATACCCATACATACATGGAGTATGCTGCTATTAACCTAGGAGATAATCTACGAACAATATACGTGGGTTTTATAAAGCTGATTCCTAGATTTTCCTAGAAGCAGATTATTCCTAGATTTTCCTAGAAGCAGATTATTTCCTAGATTTTCCTAGAAGCAGATTATTTCCTAGATTTTCCAGAACCAGATTATTTCCTAGATTTTCCTAGATTATGTTACAGAATTCTAGAAGCCGGGCCATGCCCAGACAAAGGAATTTACACATGTACAAACCAACTCAAAATACATATGTGTAGATATGAAAAATCAACTCACTAATACGAACGTTTAGATACATAAACTAATTCGCTAATACGAGTGTACAGATGCGTAAACCAACCTACTAATACATCTGGCTGATGAATACAAATGAATTTCGTGGGGGGGGGGGGCACACAAGGTACAAGTGAAAGGATGAACAACCGAGCGGGTTTTCTTCCTATTGGGGAGTGTTGTACATGCTGCTATGGCGGTGTGTCCACTCACAGGATGAGTGACGCTGCCCAATACTGTCACTATGGCGGTGTGTCCACTCACAGGATGAGTGGCGCTGCCCAATACTGTCACTACGGCGGTGTGTCCACTCACAGGATGAGTGACGCTGCCCAATACTGTCACTATGGCGGTGTGTCCACTCACAGGATGAGTGACGCTGCCCAATACTGTCACTATGGCGGTGTGTCCACTCACAGGATGAGTGGCGCTGCCCAATACTGTCACTATGGCGGTGTGTTCACTCACAGGATGAGTGGCGCTGCCCAATACTGTCACTATGGCGGTATGTCCACTCACAGGATGAGTGGCGCTGCCCAATACTGTCACTATGGCGGTGTGTTCACTCACAGGATGAGTGGCGCTGCCCAATACTGTCACTATGGCGGTGTGTTCACTCACAGGATGAGTGGCGCTGCCCAATACTGTCACTATGGCGGTGTGTCCACTCACAGGATGAGTGGCGCTGCCCAATACTGTCACTATGGCGGTGTGTTCACTCACAGGATGAGTGGCGCTGCCCAATACTGTCACTATGGCGGTGTGTCCACTCACAGGATGAGTGACGTTGCCAAATACTGTCACTATGGCGGTGTGTCCACTCACAGGATGAGTGGCGCTGCCCAATACTGTCACTATGGCGGTGTGTCCACTCACAGGATGAGTGACGCTGCCCAATACTGTCACTATGGCGGTGTGTCCACTCACAGGATGAGTGGCGCTGCCCAATACTGTCACTATGGCGGTGTGTTCACTCACAGGATGAGTGGCGCTGCCCAATACTGTCACTATGGCGGTGTGTCTACTCACAGGATGAGTGGCGCTGCCCAATACTGTCACTATGGCGGTGTGTCCACTCACAGGATGAGTGACGCTGCCCAATACTGTCATTATGGCGGCGTGTCCACTCACAGGATGAGTGGCGCTGCCCAATACTGTCACTCTGGCGGTGTGTCCACTCACAGGATGAGTGACGCTGCCCAATACTGTCATTATGGCGGCGTGTCCACTCACAAGATGAGTGACGCTGCCCAATACTGTCCCTATGGCGGCGTGTCCACTCACAAGATGAGTGACGCTGCCCAATACTGTCCCTATGGCGGCGTGTCCACTCACAAGATGAGTGACGCTGCCCAATACTGTCCCTATGGCGGCGTGTCCACTCACAAGATGAGTGACGCTGCCCAATACTGTCATTATGGCGGCGTGTCCACTCACAAGATGAGTGACGCTGCCCAATACTGTCACTATGGCGGCGTGTCCACTCACAAGATGAGTGACGCTGCCCAATACTGTCACTATGGCGGTGTGTCCACTCACAGGATGAGTGGCGCTGCCCAATACTGTCACTATGGCGGTGTGTCCACTCACAGGATGAGTGGCGCTGCCCAATACTGTCCCTATGGCGGCGTGTCCACTCACAAGATGAGTGACGCTGCCCAATACTGTCATTATGGCGGCGTGTCCACTCACAAGATGAGTGACGCTGCCCAATACTGTCACTATGGCGGTGTGTCCACTCACAGGATGAGTGGCGCTGCCCAATACTGTCCCTATGGCGGCGTGTCCACTCACAAGATGAGTGACGCTGCCCAATACTGTCATTATGGCGGCGTGTCCACTCACAAGATGAGTGACGCTGCCCAATACTGTCACTATGGCGGCGTGTCCACTCACAAGATGAGTGACGCTGCCCAATACTGTCACTATGGCGGCGTGTCCACTCACAAGATGAGTGACGCTGCCCAATACTGTCACTATGGCGGCGTGTCCACTCACAAGATGAGTGACGCTGCCCAATACTGTCACTATGGCGGCGTGTCCACTCACAAGATGAGTGACGCTGCCCAATACTGTCACTATGGCGGTGTGTTCACTCACAAGATGAGTGACGCTGCCCAATACTGTCACTATGGCGGCGTGTCCACTCACAAGATGAGTGACGCTGCCCAATACTGTCACTATGGCGGTGTGTCCACTCACAGGATGAGGTTAGTCAGCTGTCACGGGCTGCTTCCTGGGGGTGGAGGCCTGGTCGAGGACCCGGCCGCGGGGACACTAAAGCCCCGAAATCATCTCAAGATAACCTCAAGATAACAAGTGGACCACACAAGTGGTCCACAAGCTTATGATGTTGGGACAGAGTTCACAGAGTGGTGGAAAATTTTCCCATTCCATCACAGATTACAATTAATAATTCCTTCATATGACAAGTTGGACCACACAAGTGGACCACACAACAAGTGAACCATATGAAACAAACACCAGCCAGAATGGTTCACAAGAAATGACGCATATTAACCAAACACAAGCCAGAGTGGTCCACACAAGTGAACGACTGAGTTTCATTGATTTTCATTCACTGATTTGTGGCACACGTTAATTAATTTAAGGCTAAGGCCTTAAATAATTAATTAATTGTAAATTAATTTAAAGGCTAAAGCATGAATAGCTAACTAATGTGTTGAAATCTTCTTATATACATTTTCTGTGATGAAACAAGATGAGTGAGGGTGGACAGATAAGGGAATACTGTACTGTAAACCTCACTTTACAGTGAGGTTTCACTCACTTTCGTCTGTGTCGTCATAGTTCAGTGACCTTGAACATTTCAGATTAATAAATCATTTCTAAAACTGGTGTTTTAATAACTTTATTATCCTAATTAAACTAAACAAAATTAAACCAAAAATATACTGTAATATGATAGATATCTGCTATTTAAGCTATTATTCACGTTATTGGCGGCATAACTCCAGCACGAGTGGACGGGTCTAATCCCTCTCCACACAACACCATGCTTGTTTTGTTCAATTTCGTCACCACAGTTCAGTGACCTATGGTTTTGAAATAATAAAATTAATAAATCAGTTCCAAAATAAGTATTTTTTATAGCTCTTATTATTGTAATAATGTTGCTAAACTAAAAATGTAACCCAAAAATATATAATTGATGTAAATCGAATATTTGAGAGAAATTTATGTTACTGGATCTGGCTTAAACACCAGCCTACTGAAGGGTGTACGTATAGACCTAGTCTGCGTTTGTACAGTATGCACCCAATGCCCCTAGCTTTGTCTGCGATTGACATACAGTATTTATCCGCCGGTGGAAGAATAATTGTGGAATTTACCGTTTTTTGACTACAGCTCTATGGTTATATAACAAAATGTCTCGGGGACTTACTAATAGTGCCTTATTAATGCCAAAAATGAAGCAATATTTTGCAAGAACTAGTAGCAGAAAATCAACCAGCACGAGAACAGCCGTACCCAGCACGAGAACAGCCTTACCCAGCACGGGAACAGCCGTACCCAGCACGAGCACAGCTGTACCCAGCACTGGTACAACAGCAGCCAGCACCAGCTCAGAAGCAGCTGAAGCCGACACAGCAGCAGCAAGCCCCAGCAAAGCTGATGCAAACATCTAAAAACATCGTGTGTGGCGTAAACAGTTAGAACAAGTGTTAAATTTAAATGTGTACACAGTGTTAAAATTAAAGTTGCAGTAATTTTAGTGTACAATAGTTTTCATAAACTGTATTGTAGTACTCAACATACAGCAGAACTACTTAATCAACACAGTGTTAATGGTATAATATATTATAGTGCGTATTTACTTTAGAGCATTCACAACTCCATGAGACTTCAAGATGGACATAACTCCAACAATAAGGTAAATAACAAATGTAACAGTATTTTTTAATAGGGTATTAATATATAGGTTCAGTATATAATATGGTAATGCATTTTTATTGAGTACAAGAAAAAAGAAGAGACTGACGCAAATGCCTCCCGAAGGTCATCTCTTGCAACGCATCCAACGCACTGGGGTTGGTCCCAGTATCCACTCAATTTAACGGCCTATATGGGGCTGTACCCTAGTCGTTATTTCCGGAGCTCCGTTATTTCCGAAGTTAGGTCGGGTCGGGTAATTTTTCAAGTAAGATATATTTTATACTGTATAACTAAAATTAAATAAAGTTCATTGTGTAATTGCATTCCAGTTTAGTGCCACGCCGACGATTAAGCCAGCTGTTGGCTGCTGCATGGATGATATGTGAACACGGTCTGATCAAGTCCAGATGGGTGGAAAAAAATTGATTCATTCCTTTGTATTGCAAAATATTTCATGTATCAATCAGTGATTGTTAATATTTTCTCAATAAAATTTTAGAGATGTGTTTTGATTTACCCTGAACAGTGCAGGTAATGTATTTTTAATGTTATGACACAGGGCGTGGCGGCCAGGCCATAACAATGGCGATCGAGCCTTGTCACTGAGAGCTAGCCAAGACGAAATATTTTGAGCTCACCTTTTCTCTGCTAATGATAGAATATACATTTGCAGAGACTAATATGTAGCTTTTGTTGGAAAAAAAATAATATCTTGTAATACTATAATAAAATTGGTAAATTGACTTACTTTTATTGAAGCTGAAGATTACGAAGCTTTGAAGATTACGTCATCCTCTGCAGCGCTTGTTTTATTTTGTTTATATTGTATACAGGGTACATACAGTATGCACACTTATTTTCAGGCATTCACTTCACACAACAGCTGGCCTTACTACTAATTCACACGAGTTCTAATTCTAATTCACAATTGAAAATTATTTCTACTGTATATTTACACTGTACAGTACAGTATCTTTTTGTCAAGGCTTAAATAATCATTAACACTTACAATAATGTACTCTATCAACACTTTTTACACTAATTTATGTCTTTCAATCATATTTTATATAGTTAGTGGAGGCTACACGACTTTTGATGGGAATTCAGCATCAGCGGGTGCAACATGGCTTGCAGACCATTCGTTGCTGGCGGATGCTCCATGACTTGTCGATGGGAATTCAGCATCGGCGAGTGCAGCATATCTTGCAGAGCATTCGTTGCCGGCGGAGGCTGCACGACATGTTGATGGGAATTCAGCATCGGCGGGTGCTGCACGACATGTTGATGGGAATTCAGCATCGGCGGGTGCAGCATATCTTGCAGAGCATTCGTTGCCGGTGGAGGCTGCACGACTTGTTGATGGGAATTCAGCATCGGCGGGTGCAGCATAGCTTGCAGAGCATTCATTGCCGGTGGAGGCTGCACGTCATGTTGATGGGAATTCAGCATCGGTGGGTGCAGCATAGCTTGCAGAGCATTCGTTGCTGGTGGAGGCTGCACGTCATGTTGATGGGAGTTCAGCATAGCTTGCAGAGCATTTGTTGCCGGCGGAGGCTGCACATCTTGTTGATGGGAATTCAGCATCGGCGGGTGCAGCATGGCTTGTAGGGCACTCGTTGCCAGCAGATGCTGCATGACTTGTTGAATTCCCAGTGGGTACTTTCACGAACTGTTGAAATCATGAATTTATCTATTTTTGTCTGAATCTGATTTTCTCTGGCTAATATTCTGAGACACTGCTCTCAGCCGCGTGAGTTAACAGTAAACAAAGCGGTCACATGGCCAGGCGCAGTACGATCTAGGTCCGTGGGAAAAAAAATACCTATTGCGTATACTATAAAAGGTATTTAATAAGAAAACAAAGAATTTTGTTTAATAACAATTGTTTTAAAATATTTTATTAATAATAATTTAGAATTTTCTTCATGAAACTGAATCATTTTGAAAGAAAGTTAAGATTTAATATACCATTCTGGATGATCGCCTGGTCGCCATGTGAGGGGCTGCCGATGCCAAAACAAACCCAATACCGACCGTCGGTAATATCGACCACCAGACCGGTATACAAGGCTCCAGATACCGATCCCTCAAACCGGTCGTTAATACCGGCAGATCGGTATAAAAGAGGCCGTTAAATTGAGTGGATACTGCGTTGAATCGAGGTTGTACTGTACTCTTGTCTATTCAGGTGGTTCCCCCTGCTAGGTCCCCGTGAGTGTACACGTCCCGGGGGCTCAACTATTAGAAAGTTGTTTGGTAGACTTGGGCGCCAGTTAGCAGTACCCTGCCTGGCTTCCCTGAGCGTGAGTTCCATCTCAGGACCCAGGGAAACCCCACGAGGGCGCGCAGGTTCAATGGCTGTGACCCCTGAGTCTGCCCCACGAGGGCGCGCAGGTTCAATGGCTGTGACCCCCTGAGTCTGCCCCTCGCTTTGTGAGAGTTCGCGGGTTGCTTTCTTCCCTTGTCTCAGGATGACTGACTGTTTTTGCCTCCGTCACGCTGCCTGTTGGGTCAGTGACACTTTCGATCCAGCGTCCTGCGAGTTTTTTTGCTTGCTGGTGACTCAGTTTACCCAATCTACTGATGACATTATTCGGATACAGGCGGCGCAGGTGTTGCATGTTCGGTTTAGGTTGGTTGCTGCGCCGGAAGCCCCGAGACTGCCCCATTTTGCTTATAGGGACTCAGACCTGGGGGTGTTGGTCACTTCGGCCTTGGTTCTGACCGCACCCCCTCATCCTTTCCCCTGCTGTGATTAGATCTGGTTCCCCCTCCCCCTTGCTTCTGGCCCCGAAACATCTGAAGGGGGATGCCCCTTCTATTGTGGCGACGGAGGCATTCAAGTCGGTTCTCTCTGCCGAAGCCTCTGGGCCCGACCAGTGGGCCCCCTTCCTTCTGGCTTTTACGGCTGCGCCAGCCTTTTCTTTTGAGGCCGGGGCTTAGGGAGATGACTCGGCCTTGGGTCCTGATGTGAAGGATCCCGGGCTGCTGAGGGGCTGACTTGGGAGCCTTGGGCCCTGTTGGACCCTGCCTGGGTTTTTCTGCCCTCTGAGCGGGGCTTACTGTTTCAAGGAGTGGGGTTTTCTCTTCCCCCCTTTTGCATACTAATTGGATTTGGTGTCTACTCCTCCCCGGGTTTGGTTCCATGTCCATTCGGGTGCTTCAGTCCCGTTTTTCCGGAGGTTTTCGGCTTCCCGCATCCAGCCTCATGTGGTGCAGAAGGCCTTTGCGGTTTACCTCCTGCGCGACTTGGATTACGACATCCGAGTCGCGCAGTCGAGATTTCTCCTTGGAATCTGCCTGGGCCCTGGCTCTTAGATACTGCTTGGCCTCTGGCGCAGTATCTACAGGCAGCTTCGGCTAGCTGTCGTCCGATGTCCAATTTGTTGGTTCTCCGGGGGTCCCGAGGGGTGGGGGGCTTTCTCGGAGAGGTTGTGCCAGGGCTTGGGGTTCCGCTCGTCGGGGTAGGCCACTGGTGCCAGTTTCGGAGCTGACACCGCCTTTGGAACTGTCTTCATCTTGTCAGCGCGGTGTTCGCTCTGTGCGAAGCTTGAGTTCTCATAAGGAGCGCTGGCCCTTTCGCAGTTCGCCCCGCCCCATTGACAGGGCGATGGGGGGGGGAGCTTGCTCTGTTCGCTCATGCCTGATCTCACAATTTGTGGGCTTTTCGAGTCGTTTCTGACGGCCTGCGGTGGCATTGGGAGGCACCTCCTCCTTCAGGGGGCTCGGGGCTGACGTGGCAGGCCTTTTCTCCTGCGCTCTGTCAGGTTATCTTAGAGTGGGTTCGCTTGGGCATGGTCGAAATGATGACATCTCTCACATGGGTTTCCTGTCTGTTCCCAGTCCCGAAACAGGACTGTGCGGATCTGAGGTTCATTCACTTGTCCCGTCTGAACCCCTGGGTTCATTGCCCCTCCTTTCGAATGACTACGCTGTCCCAGGTCTGTCTTCTGTTGGAACTGGGCGCTTGGATGGTGTGCCTGGACCTCCGGGACGTGTATTGGCACGTCTTGATTCATCCGGGGTTCAGGAACTGGCTCGGTTTTGTTGTGGAGCGTCAGAGTTACCGCTTTCATTGCCTCCCGTTCGGGTTGAACCTGGCACCTCGTGTTTTCACATGCGCCTCACTAGTGCTTCGTGGTAGCCCATCTGCATCTTTTAGGTGTTCGGGTGCTGGGCTACCTCGACGACTTGCTGGTATGGGCTGTCAGCCGGTCCACTTGTCTGCTTGCAAGAAATTTGGTTCTTTCTCAGCTCGCCAGATTCGGGTTATTGGTGAACTGGAGGAAGTCCCATCTGGTCCCCTCCCAGGTTTGGACTTGGCTGGGTCTTGTTTGGGACTCTTGGACTTCTTCCTTGTCTCTCCCTCCGGAATCTCTGCTTCGACTGCGGTCTTGCCTTTGCTGTTTTCTGGGGGCTCCCAGGTCACCCGGCAGCTGCTCGTGGGTCTGTGTGGGAGCCTGAACTTTGCGATGTTGGTTTTCCCGCCGGGTCAGGTTTGGCTTTGTCGGCTGTTCTAGTTTCGTCGGGGACGTCCTTTGCTCCTCTCTCGCAATCCCTGGTTTCGACCCCCGGGGGCTTTGCGTCGGTTGCTGCGTCGCCAACTTCCTCTTCGGGTTTTTCGGGGGTTTAGTGCCTTGGCGCCTACCCGAGCCCTCGCTCGATGTGTTCATGGACGGGTCGTCTCTGGGCTGGGGCTTTGTTGTGACCAGTGCTCACCAGGCCGGCTAGGGGCGGTGGGGTTCGTCCTTACGTCAAGGCCACAGCACAGTGCGGGTGTTTGTGGCGGTGTGGTTTTATCTTCAGAGGATTCGTGTTGCTCGTGGATCGACGATCCGGCTCCATTCGGACTGCTCCCCCAGTAGTTTATTGTCTGAACAGAGGGGGTTTGATGCGGCCCTTAGCTCTTTGGTGCTAGTTGCTTCGGGTGACTCATTTGCTGAGTTCTCGGGGTTTGATTCTCTTGGCAGATCATGTTCAGGGGGTGACAGGCCGTCCTGGCAGAAGGCCTGTCTCGGTTCGTTCCTTTTGTCCACTGAATGATCGGTTGACGCTGACTCATTTAGTTGGCTTTGCCAGACATTCGGGCGCCTGGAGGTGGATCTCTTCACGTTGGCATGGTTGTGGCACCTTCCGATATATGTGGCACCCTTCCCCAACTGCAAGGCTGTCGGGGTCGATGCCTTTCGGCAGAACTGGTCGAGGTGGGGGTTCCTGTACCTTTTTCCCCCGGTTCAGCTGTTGCTCCAGGTCCTGACTTGCTTGGAGACTTACCAGGGGAGAGTAGTCCCCAGTCCTGGTTTCAGGTGCTGCTTGCTCGGTGTCCGAACCCGGAGGTTTTTCCTGCGGCTCCCTCTCTTTTAGCAGATCGGTCTAGTGCGTCACGTGGCTTGTTCAATCTTCTCAAGTCTTAGCGTATGGTATTTTTGACACGGCTCTATCATTATCTCTATGGTACTCACCTAGTTGTGTTTGCGGGGGTTGAGCTCTGGCTCTTTGGTCCCGCGGGTGATCAGGTGGCTTCGTTTATGGTGTCCCACCTGCGAGCTTCTTCTTGGCGGCAGTATGAGGTCTCTTGGCAGTCCTTTCGTTTCTTTCTCTTGCTTCGTAAGTGTACTTCCCTGTCTGTTAAGGTTGTCTTGTCCTTTCTTGGTTGTTCCAGGAACGTCATCTTATGCCGAATACTGTTGCCTCCTATCGTGCGGCGCTGGCGGAGCCGCTTCAGCTTTCTTTCCATATTGATGTTACTTCTGCACCGTTTCCCAAGCTGCCTCGTGCGTTGTTTCACCTCCGGCCTGCTCATGCGCTGCTTGAGCCTTCCTGGTTGCTTGACAGGGTGCTCTTTTGTTTCTCTTCTCTACAGTTTGTAGTGGCCCCCTTCAGTTCAGGACTGTTTCTCTAAGGCTCTTTTCTTGTTGGCATTTGCCTCTGGGGGTCAGGTCGGGGAGCTTCATGCTCTCCTCCGGTGCAGGGGTTTCTGCTCGTTTGGTCCTGGTGATACGTTTGTTTGTTTGCAGCCGTCTACCTCTTTCTTAGCAAAGAATGATTCTGTTGCATTCTGGAGGGGTCCTTGGGTTGTTGATTCGTGGTTCGTTAGGCCGGGGTACATCATGTGTTGTGTCCGGTTGCGGCTCTCCGTCATTATTTGCATGCCATGGCATCCGTGATTGGGGATGTACTTTGGGTTGATCCAGTTTCCCTTCTTCCCTATTCCAGGGTTTGGGTCTCCCAGGTCATCCGCAGGGTTATTCGGTCTAGCCAGCTTGCGGTCTATCCCCCGTGCCCATGACGTTCGTAAGTTTGCTGCACTTGCTTCAGTTTTTGGTAACATGTCTTGGGTTGACATTCGGGCACTGGGTTTTTGGAGGTCGAACAAGGTCCTGGCTGCGCATTGCTTGGTGAACGTTCCTGGGCCTAGTTGGGCCTGTGTTATAAAAATGGTGGGCTTGCTATGGGGGAACTGGTACTATTAAGGGGTAAGGGTAGTTAGAATACAGAGGTATCAAATATGGGAGAACTAAAAGGCCCGGCCCCCAAAGTAAATTGTCCACAGTAATAATAACTTGTTACTAGACCCTGTTAGGCTAGAGGTAGATCGTTGTACTCCCACACAGGAAGAAGGGATACTCTGTTCTAGCTTACTTATTTATTAACCCCTTAACAATTCCCCATATACATTCACACCAATAACAATAATTATAATAACTTTACCACACGATCTTATGTTAAAAGCCTTGGTCCACATAAGCAGGATACAAGGGTTTACACTGAATACAAGCTAGGGTAAAGCTCTACTGTTGAATCACTTGAAGTTAGAGTCAGCTTAGGGTAGGGGGACCACGTGGTTCCAATGGGACCCCCGTTAGAATAACTAGTAAGATAAACACTTAAAAACACCTACTACACCCCAAGTGTACTACTCTACACATAGAACATGGGTATGCCCGATAATAAACTTGTCTAGAAGTTTACTTATCTAGAATAGGACACAGAATTAAAGAAACGAAGAGGAAGGGTAGGAGGTTCCGGTCCACACGACGCCAGCTGAGAGAAGACCGCCTCAGTGCAGATCAGCCTCCCGCCTTCGTGTGGTGCCGGGAAGAGCCTAATTGATCGTACAGCTATACACATTAAAACATCTTCCCCTATGCCTCGTATTGTTACTTTACTCGTTCTAAGGATAGTTATTCTTATAACAATGTTACTTAATCCACAACAAGTCCAAGAGTCTGAATGCTCTTTGAGAAACAAGAATAGTCTTACGTCTGGCAGGGAAGATACAAACAAATGCAGCTCGCGATGCGCCCAATACTATGAGGTAGTTTATTAAGTTCAAATTTGACCTCTGGTTTCCATCTAAAGAACCCAGGGTCGTAACAGCCAGTGTCTCTTTGGGTCGGCGGTTCCATCCAGTTGTCTCGACGTTGCGCTGAGGAGTGAGCAGCGACTGCTTCCCAGGTAAGTCCCTCTGGCTTTCATCTTTTGGTAGGTAGCTCCGGGGAGCCGAAGGGGCTCCCCCCAGAAAAAAAAGCGTAGAAAGTAATGAAACGCCATTTTTTGGGTGAGATCCGGAGGCTCCCCGGCAACCCTCAATCCCTCCCTCCCCCCCCCATTGTCGGCTGTTTTTCGCATGTTTTGATGTCCAGTCTCAATGTAACACTGTAAAGGTGTTTGGTTTAATTTTATTTAATACATACATGGAGATAAATGAGTCACAGACAAGGATTTGACAGACGCCAACTTGTCTGGCCTGGATCTCACACCTCTAGTGTTAATGACACCGAGTTGACCTGAGGTCAGGTCATGCGAATCTCACCTGGCTCTCGCTAATCTTATAATTGAGCCGGGTAGCCTTCAAACATGCCGACGTTTAAGGAGTGGCTTGGTAGAGTGCCCCAGGCTATCTAACTTGTGGGCGGAGTTAGCCACTAGGTTTCCCAATATATACTCGGAGAGCTATCGATTCAGGATCAGAAGGACAGAAGAAGCAGAGCAATAGACAGAAGAACAGCCAGCAGCGGCCAGCCATCCACACAGGCGGACCGCTGGCGGGGCGGGACAGTCTGTCAACTACAGACCCCCCCCCCCCCTCTCGCTATTCTACGGAGACTCAGACACTTGGTGAGTTGAACATTAAGGTGACTTAGTCGTGTTTGCAAGTGTTGTGTGATGATCAGGGGCAGTCGAGTTGTAGGGTTCTCGAATTCTTGGATGATGACTCACTTTGAATATTAAGCTTTGAACATTTAAACTTGCTTGAATTATTGATACTTAGTATGTGAAATATAATTGAAAGTTATTATTTAAATTGTGTTTAACTTTGTTACCTGGAGTTTTTGAGTGAGAGGAGGAAACCTCTGCGGTTACTGGTTCCATGATTTTAATGAATACAGGATAAAGATGGAACATACTAATAATGACCTAATGATATCATCTTTTCTGAATATTGAGATTAATGAGTACATGTTTAGAGTTGAAACATGGTAATAACATCTTTTGGTACAGACAAGTTCCATTCCTTGTCTTGTATGTAAATGATCTAGAATGGATGGTGGCAGCATTTTCTATTTTCTATTTTCTAATTTCCTCTTCTACTATCTACTCTTCTACTCTACTATCTACTCCTCTACTTCTACTATCTACTCTTCTACATCTATCTTCTATTTTCTACTTCTACTATCTACTCTTCTACATCTATCTTCTATTTTCTACTTCTACTATCTATTCTTCTACTTCTTCTACTTCTCATACTCACTTCCTACTTACTCGATACACATTCTATTTTTTCCTTCCCCCCCGTTACAATCTCAAAACTGAGGTGTGGATTGCCGGCGTGGGGGTCTGGGGCTCCCCCTTCCCTCTCCCGGGGAAGGGAGAGCTGCGCAGACAGCGACGCAGCGACGTGTGACGTCTTGCTCGTTTCTGTTTGGGGAATTCTGTCTACTAGTTTGGCTTTTTGTAGCAAATTTTCACCAGAATAGGGGTTTGTTTTTGGGCGCTTTCTTTCTTGGTGCCTGACCCGGTCGATGGCAGACATAGAATGCTTCCAACCACACGGGGGGATTCTGTAGACCATTGCTCCTCGTGCCTCTCTGAGGGGGCCATGTTCTGGCTCGTGGTCCCTGGTAGGCCCAAAGAACTCCATACACATGACTGATGCCAAAGTCTGACATAACCAGTATCAGCCTGGATAGCTCCGGGAAGCCTCCAGGTCTCACCCTGAAAATGGTATTTCATTACATTCAACGCTTTTTTTTTTTTAATTTGCAATATTGATTTCAAACTGTATATATTTACATTTACAAAAAAATCATAATTAGATTTAAGAGTTGTAAATTAAAAAGTGGTTGTAAGAGTTCACTTGACAAAAATTTAAAATGCATTAATTGAAAGCCCCAATGTGAGGTACTAATATTATGTTTCTGAACAGGCTTCTCACTGTAACTCCTCTTATATCCTTGTGCTCTAGATTTGGGAGGACAGATGAACCATCAGGCTTTAACTTACTTGGCTGTTGCTAGATGCTAGATGGCAATGCCAGTGCATACTCATGGCAGAGAGAGGGAGGCCAACTCTCACATTGCCTGAAACTTGCTGGCATTCCTTGAGATATGTGGAAAGCCTCTTCTTTAAGTTAAATCAGTATTGTTTTGCCTTAATTGAACTGCTTGGCAATTCTAGCACAGGATGTCTTCCTTGCTTTAAATGTTTGCTTCATGTGCTTGATAACCACACTGTTAGCATGTAATAAATATATATTTCTAGGAGGAGCCCCTTTGGCTCCCTGGAACTATCCGGGCTGATATGAATGTATTAGACCCTAGCATCAGTCAAAGCAAATGGAGTTCTTAGGCCTACCATGGACCACGAGCCAGAACCTGGCCCCCATCAGAGGCACGAGGAAATAGAAAGAGAGCCTATAGAAACCCCCGTGTGGTTGGAAGCATTCTATGTGTGCCATCTACCGGGTCAAGGACCCAGAAAGGTAGGTGCCCCAAAACAAACCATATCTGGTGAAAATATTGAGACTGAAAGCTGAACTGTTGGACAGAACTCCCCCACCCCGATCGTGGAAACGATCGTGACGTCACAACCGTCCCTACGCCACCGTCTGCGCAGCTTCCCCGTGCCCCGGGAGGGGGAAGCAGGAGCCCCAGACCTCCACGCCGGCTATCCACACCGTCAGTTCTCGGATAATATGTGATCTGGCGGGTCGTACAACTCTGGCTCCGAATTCTTTTAGCAGATCGGACCAGTCTGTTACATAACTGGTTTGATCTCCTCAAGTCTTCGTGTCTGGTCTTTTTGATGCGGGTCTATCACCATTTGTATAGTAAGCAGGTGGCTTCATTGATGGTATCCCACCTACGTGTCTTATCTCGGTGGCAGTTTCCTGGCAGTCCTTTCATTATTCTTTGTTCCTTCGTAGGTTTTCTTCTGTTTTGGATCAGGTTGCCTTGTCCTTCCTATCTTGGTTGTTTCAGGATCGTCATCTTATGCCGAATGCTGTTACCTCGTATCGTGTGGCGCTGGCGAAGCCGCTTCAGTTTGCGTTTGGGGTGGATGTTACTTCTGCCCCATTTCACAAGCAGTCTCATGCATTATTTCACTTCTGGCCTGCTCATGTGCCGCCCGAGCCGTCCTGGCCATTGGACCAGGTGCTCTCTTTTCTCTCTTCTCCTCGGTTTGTTGTGGCCCCTTCGGTTCAAGATTGTTTTATGAAGACTCTCTTTTTTTTCCTGTTGGCATTGGCCTTTGGAGGGTCGGGTTGGGGAGCTTCATTGTCTCCTCAGGTACAGAGGTTACTGCTCTTTTGGTCCTGGTGGTTGGTTTGTTCGTATGCAGCCGTTTCCTTCTTTTCTGGCGAAGAATGAGACTGCTGCTTTCCGAAGGGATCATTGGGTTGTCGATGCTTGGTTGGTTAGTCTGGGGGTGCATCATGTGATGTGTCCGGTTGCGGCTCTTCACTGTACCTGTGCGCCATGGCCTTGAAGACCTGGACACGCTTCGGGTTGACCCAGTTTTCCTTCTTCCCTGTTCCAGGGTTTGGGTCTCCCAGGTCATCTGTAGGGTAATTCGGTCCAGCCAGCCTACGGTCTATCCTTATGCCCCATGACGTTCGTAAGTTTGCTTCTCTTGCTGCCGTTTTTGGTAACATGTCTTGGGCTGACATTCGGGCACGGGCAATTGGAGGTCGAACAGGGTCCTGGCTGCTCGCAACCTTGTCAGTGTTCCTGGCCCTAGTCGGGCATGTGTTGCATTGGGTCGGCGGTTGCAGCTAGTTGTCTCAACTTCGAGTTGAGGATCAAGTGGCGACCTTCCAGGTAAGTCCCACTTGTTTTTATCTTTGGTTAAGTATCTCCGGGGAGCAGAAGGGGTTCCCCTCAGAAAACCAGCATTGAATGTAATGAAACACCATTTTCTGAGCGAGACTCGGAGGCTTCCCGGCCACCCTCCCTCCCTCTGGTTGGCAATTTTCGCATGGTTTTTGACAGCTAGCCTCAGAACTGACAGTGTGGATAGCTGACACAGGGGTCTGGGGCTCCCCCTTACCCCATCCCGAGGCAGGGGGAGCTGCCTTTATTTTTGGAATACTTTAGAGAATTTATTTAGAATATTTTATCATACAGCAGGTAACAGTTGATAGCAATGGGCTACCCAAAGAGGTAACCTTGTCATGGTCTTATGCAGTGTCTGGATTATAGTGTCATCTCTCTTTTTTTTCAGCTGTTTTAATTACTATAGAAGATTTCTCCTTTGTTTTACTTCAGCTTCTTTGGTGTATCAAGAAGTGCCACCCTTGTGACCTGCTTCTTGATGAAGAAATACAAGATATCAGTTGATGAAGCTCTGCAAAGGTACAGTAGATAACTAATTCTCTCTTGTTATCCACCAAAATCGCATTTTCTGGGGGGGGGGGAGCCCCGTTGGCTCCCTGTAGCTGTCCAGGCTGAATGGATATGTATATCTTTCTGGCATACCTTGCCTTGAGGTGATTTCGGTGCTCAGCGACCCCGCGGCCCGGTCGTCGACCAGGCCTCCTCGTTGCTGGACTGGTCAACCAGGCTGTTGGATGCGGCTGCTCGCAGCCTGACGTATGAGTCACAGCCTGGTTGATCAGGTATCCTTTGGAGGTGTTTGTCAAGTTCTCTCTTGAACGCTGTGAGGGGTCGGCCAGTTATGCCCCTTATGTGTAGTGGAAGCGTGTTGAACAGTCTCGGGCCTCTGATGTTGATAGAGTTCTCTCTGAGTACCTGTTGCACTCTTCAACAGGGGTATTCTGCACATTCTGCCATGTCTTCTGGTCTCATGTGCTGTTATTTCTGTGTGCAGGTTTGGGACCAGCCCCTCTACTGTTTTCCATGTGTAAATTATAATGTATCTCTCTTGCTTGCGCTCAAGAGAATACAAATTTAGGCTCTTTTGTTGGTCCCAGTAGTTTAGATGTTTTACTGAGTGGATTCTAGCAGTAAAGGATCTCTGCACGCTCTCAAGGTCAGCAGAGCGTGCAGAGAGCATCAGTCAAATGCATGGAGTTCTTGCCTATCAGGGACCACGCGCCAGAGCCTGGCTCCCCTCTAGAGAGGCACGAGGAGTAATGGCCTATAGAGACAACCCCCCCTCTGTGGTTGGGAGCATTCTATGTCTGCCATCGACTGGGATAAGCACCCAGAAAGGCGCCCCAAAACAAACCCCTATTCTGGTAAAATTATTGTGACCGAAAGCCGAACAAGTACAGTGCTTCCTCAGACTAACGAACCCCGCTCTATCGAATTCCCGGAAGAGCCGAACAAATTGAATTCGGTACCAAATGTTCAGTGGAACATACAAATGTTCGATTAAGCGAGGAATATTCGTCCAAGCGGTCACCGAGGCCGAGCGTCGGAGCTGGCTGTCATCAACTATGATTCGCCAGAGTG
>WNGS01164858.1:5425245-5437629 GCA_020271785.1 Procambarus virginalis | reverse complement strand
TTTTCTGGTGTTTTTCTGCCCGGTGCTTGTTCCTCTGGGAACGTTTGGGTGTTGATTTTACACGGGATTTTCCTTTTGTCTGTTTTGGGTCCTGGGGCCTTTGGGTTTGGGCTCAGTGTCCCTGGCTGGTATGCTTGCTCCCACACCTTGTTCCTCGGTTTTCGGTCTGTTATGACCGTTTTCCCAGGGGATTCTGTCAGGGGCTGTGCTTTGCCTTGTGGTGTTCTCCGCTGGCGAAATGTGGTGGTTTGGGCTCCCCCTGGTTCGATTCTGGGTTCCTTTGGTTCTTTGGTTTCGTTCCAGAGGTTTCTTCCTCTTGGGCCCCCTTTTGTGGGTTCAGGGACTGTTTTCCTCGTGTGACCCTTTCTGCCTTCTGGGTACCGGGTCTTCCTGGCTTGCAGACTGTTCTTTTTGGGTCTTGGCACATGTTGTGGTCGTGCTGGGACTTTGAGGTTTTGCTGTCGAGGTGGGCCTTTTGATGCAGTTGTGCCTTCTTTGCCTGGCCGGCGTGGTGCTCTCTGCCCACTAGTTGGCGACTTGTATAATTTTCTTTTACATGTATGTCCTCACCTAGTTGTGCTTGCGGGGGTTGAGCCCGGCTCTTTGGTCCCGCCTCTCACCCGTCACAGGTGTACAGGTTCCTGAGCCTATTGGGCTCGTCATGTCTACACTCGAACCTGTGTATGGTGTCAGCCTCCACCTCATTCCTTCCTAGTGCTTGCCATTTGTCAACCACTCTGATACTGAGCAAGTTCTTTCTGCTATCTCTGTGGCTCTTTTGGCACTCAGTTTCCACCTGTGTATCCTAGTGTGTGTTCCCCTTGTGTTCCTTAGCCTGTCTTTATCAACCCTGTCATTCCTTTGGGAATCTTGAATGTGGTGATCAGGTCCCCCCTCACTCTTCTGTCTTCCAGCGGAGTGAGGTTTAATTCCCGTAGTCTATCCTCATGTTTTGTGTGTGTGTACGCATGTACATGTCCACTGTGTGTGTGCACATGTGTTTACACGTGTCACATCTTGTGTGTATGTGTGTGTAATTTTCTTTCGGGGGGTTCTGTTCCCTTCTCTGTTGCCGGGGCGCTGGGGGAGCAGCTTGCTCTGTTGCCCTCGCATGGTCCCGCTGTTGGTGGGCGCTTTGGGTTGTCTTCCGGCCTCTGGTGGTGGCGGTGGACGGCTTTCTCCCCCTTTTGGGGGGGTTCGCGCTGGCGGGGTGGGCTTTCTCCCCTGCGCTTCGTCCTGTCATCTTAGTGGGTGCGTTGGACGTGGTCGTTCCGCCCCTTCCTTCTGGGGTTCCCGTCTGCTATTTGCAATCATGAGCTTTCCCATATGCAGTTCTTCTGGACTTCCTCAGTCTGCGCCCTGGATCCTATGCCCTCCTCGGAGGACTGTTGTCTCCTGTCCTGTTTCTGTTGGGGCCGGGTGCCTGGTTGGTGGTCCTGGACCTCCAGGTCACTTCTTGGCACGTTCCTCTCCAGTTTCTGGGACTGGCACAGCTGGTGGTGGGGTTTCAGGTTTGCTGTTTTTGTTGCCTTTCCTATTTTGTGATGGGCACTTGGTATCATTTTTGCATCTTTACCGGATCTTAGTGCCCTGTCTGCGTCTGAGATTCGGTGTCTGGCCTACCTCGACGACTGGCTGGTGTGGGCTCCCAGTCAGTATGCTTGTCTGCTCGCCAGGGGGTGGTGCTTTCCAAATCGCCGGGTTTGGTTTCCTGGTGATCTGGAGGTTTTTCCATCTGTTCCGTCTCGGGTTCGGACCTAGGCCTTGTTTAGGGCTATTGGGCCACTCATTGTCTTTCTCTCCAGAAGTGTTACTGCGGCTGTGGTCCCGCCTTCAGCTGTATATGAGGGGGTCCCGGGTTACTCTGCGGTTGCTTGGGCGGTTGTGCGGGGGTCTGGACTTCGACGTGCTGGTCTGCACGCGGAGTCGGGTTTGGCTTCGGTGTCTGTTTGGTTCCTTCGGACTCCCCTTCCGCCTCTTGCATTCGTAGGGTTCCTCCGGGATCTTGTGTTGGTGCTGCGTCACCAGCTTCCTCTTTGGGGTTTTCGGGTTCCGTGCCTTGGCACCTCCCGAGCCTTCGCTCGATGTGTTCACGGACGGGTCATCTCTCGGCTGGGGCTTTGTGACCAATGCTCACCAGGTCGGCCGAGGTTGGTGGAGTCTGTCCGTCCGTCGGGCTCACAGCACGGTTTGGGTGTTCGTGGCTGTCTGGTTTGCGCTTCGAGGGTTTGGGTCCCTCGGTGCTCTACCGTTCAGCTCTGTTCGGACTGTTCTCTGGCGGTTCTTGCCGGACCCACAAGGTTTGGCTATCGTGAGGTTCATGTCTGGGGTGTGTCCTGTGTCCTGGTGGACAGCTGTCTCGTTTTGTTGGCTCTGTCGGACGTCTGGACTCCTGGCCATGGACTTTTGGAGTCAGCGTGGTCTAGGCGTCGCCCATTTTATGTGGCGCCCTTTCCCACCTGCGAGGCATTCACGGTGGATGCTTTTCGGCAGGACTGGTCGAGGTGGGGTACCTGTTCCTCTTCTCCCGTCCAGCTGTAGCTTCAGGTTTTTGGCTCGGTTGCAGCCCATTTCCACGAGAGCAGTCCTTATGGTTTTCTTGGTGGCCGGCCTAGCCTTATTTCAGACGCTGCTTGATAGGTGTCCGAACCCGGGGCGTTTTCCAGCGACTCCGCCTCTTTCGGCAGGTCGAATCGGTCCTGTACGTGACTGGTTAGGCCTTCTCCTCGGCTCTTCGCGTCTGGTATTTTGACGCGGATTTCACCATCTCTATGGTGTTCAGTGGCTTTGTTGACGGTGTCCCACCTGCGAGCTTCGTCTTGGCGACAGTATGACGTTTCGTACGCTTTCTCGTGTTTTGTTTCACCTCCGGCCTGCTCATGTGTCGCCTGAGCCGTCCTGGTCCTTGATCAGGGTGCCTTCTTATCTTCTCCTCGTTTTGTGGTAGCCCCTTCGGTTCAGGTTTCTGCTCTTTGGTATTGGTGGTAGATTTGCACGTGTGCTGCCTTTCTCCGTCCTGGCGACGGTCGAGACGGCTGCTTTCCGGAGGGGTTCTTGGGGTATTGATGCTTGTTTGGTTAGGCCGGGGGTGCATCCTGTGTTGTCCAGTTGTTTTTGCCATTGCCGGCATACCGTGTCTGGGATGCGCTGTGGTTGATCTGGTTCCCCTCGTTCCCTGTTTTCAGGGCTCGGGTCTCCCAGGTTGTCCGCAGATTTTTCATTCTTCCGGCCTGTGGTCTGTCTTTGCGCCCGTGCTGTTCAGACGTTTGCAGCTTTTGCTGCTGTGTTGGGACGTCTAGGGCTCATTTCGGGCGCAGGATTTGAGGGTCGCACAGGTTCTTGGCCGCCCATTCTTTGTGCATCTGCTCCTGTGCGTTCTTGTTGCCTTGGGTCGCAGGTTGCGCCCTGTTGTCTCGGCTTTGTGTTGCAGAGTTTGTGGCGGCCGCCTCCCGGGTTAGCCCTTTCTTTTCCTTCTCTTTGGTATGAAGCTCCAGGGAGCCGTAGGGGCTCCCCACAGAAAACCAGCGTTGAATGTAATGAAACGCCATTTTCTGGGTGAGCCCCGGAGGCTCCCTGGCAACCCTCCCTCCCACCGGTTGGCGTTTTTTTCGCATTGGTTGACGCTTAGCTTCCAAACTGAAGCTTGGCAGCCGGCGCGGTAGGTCCGGGGCTCCCCCCTCCCCCTCTCGGGGCAGGGAGGGCTGCGCGGACAATCAGCTCGGCAGTAAAGAGTGATGTTTACTTGTTTTCTTGTTTCCTTGTGATTGTAGGGAGTTTCTACCTCTCTGTTCGGTTTTTGTTGTAGTTTCTTACCATGTGGGGTTTGTTTTGTTATGCCTACCTTTCTGGGTGCCTAACCCCGGTCGATGGCAGATAAGGAAAACCCCAACCACAAAGGGGTTTTCCAGGGCCATTGCTCCCTGAAACCTCTCTGAAGGGGCCAGGTTCTGGCGCTGGTCCCTGGTAGGTCTGAACTCCTTAGCTAATGTCCCAGTCTAATATAACATACATTAGCCTGATAAGCTCCAGGGAGCCTCCGGGGCTCACCCAGTAAATGGCGTTTCATTACATTCAATGCTGGTTTTTTTCCTTTTCTTTGGGTAGTTAGCTCTGGGGAGCCGACGGGGCTTCCCCCAGAAAACCAGCGTTGAATGTAATGAAACGCCATTTTCTGGGCGAGTCCTGGAGGCTCATCGGCATCCCTCCCTCCGGTTGGCGTTATTTTTCGCGCTTTTTGACATCCAGCCTAAGAACTGAAGGTTGGGTCACTGGCGGGTGGGTCTAGAGCTCCCCCTTTCCCCTCCTGGGGAGGAGGGGTTGCGCAGATAGAGGCCCGACGACATGATGACATCATGCTCATTTGCTAATTTTCGTTTGGGAGTTCTGTCCACTTGTTCGGCCTTCGGTCGCAATAGTTTTACCAGAATGGGTTTGTTTTGGGGAGCCTACCCTTCTGGGTGCCTATCCCGGCCGATGGCAGACATAGAATGCTCCCAACCACAGGGTGGTCTCTCTAGGCCATTGCTCCTCGTGCCTCTCTAGAGGTGGGCCAGTTTCTGGCTTGTGGTCCCCGGTAGGCAAGAACTCAATGCATTGACTGATGTCAGAAAGATATACATATCCATTTAGCCTGGATAGCTCCGGAAGCCTCCGGGACTCGCCCAAAAATGGCGTTTCATTACATTCAATGCTGGTTTTTTAGCATTTTGTTATTAGACATTTACAATAACTAATTGTGACTTTTTTATATTGTCTGAAACTATATTTAGTTGTAATACATCGCATTTAATTAACAAAGGTTCCTAATACTAAATCCTTTTGAGAAAAACCTGCCATGAAGCCACTTTGGTGGAAATTTGTTTATAAATAGACTATACCATTACTGCTTCTTTTTCTGTTTTTTTTTTTATTTTCTGCTCTCCTCTGCCCATGATAGGCTCGCCTTTGTTTTGTTGTCTGTGGTGAGATAGTATGAGGGACCCATTGAAGGAGTCTTCCCAGAACACCAGCATTCAGTGTAATGTAACACCTCTCTCTGGTGGATCTTGATGGCTCTCTAAACCATCACTTTCCCTTCAGGGGCATCAGTTTTTACCCTTGGTTGACTTTTCCAAGTATTGGCTGAGCCAGTAGCTGCCAATGCTGCCACCTGGTGGTGCTTGCAGCTGTTACTAGAGGGAAAACAACCTTACTACTGGGTCAGTAATTTTCTGAGTTGTTCAGACTTGTCTTGCTGTTGTCTGGTTTGTCTCGCTTTACTTTTCTGGTGACTGTATTCCTCAGGGTGATCTAAAAACCTCTGAATAAATCCACAAGGGGCCATGATGAGGGTTTGAACTTATATCCAGGATTACGTCTGAACCTATTATCCTGGACGTAATTTCGAATCCTCATCACGGCCCTGGTGGATTTATTCATTCGATATATCAAGCTATTGTGATTTCTGTAATTACCTAAGTGTAATTACCTAAGTGTAGTTACAGGATGAGAGCTACGCTCGTGGTGTCCCGTCTTCCCAGCACTCTTTGTCATATAACGCTTTGAAACTACTGACGGTCTTGGCCTCCACCACCTTCTCCCCCAACTTGTTCCAACCGTCTACCACTCTGTTTGCGAAAGTGAATTTTCTTATATTTCTTCGGCATCTGTGTTTAGCCAGTTTATATCTATGACCTCTTGTTCTTGAAGTTCCAGGTCTCAGGAAATCTTTCCTGTCGATTTTATCAATTCCTGTTACTATTTTGTATGTAGTGATCATATCACCTCTTTTTCTTCTGTCTTCTAGTTTTGGCATATTTAATGCTTCTAACCTTTCCTCGTAGCTCTTACCCTTCAGTTCTGGGAGCCACTTAGTAGCATGTCTTTGCACCTTTTCCAGTTTGTTGATGTGCTTCTTAAGATATGGGCACCAAACAACAGCTGCATATTCTAGCTTTGGCCTAACAAAAGTCATGAACAATTTCTTTAGTATATCCCCATCCATGTATTTAAAAGCAATTCTGAAGTTAGAAAGCATAGCATAGGCTCCTTGCACAATATTCTTTATGTGGTCTTCAGGTGATAGTTTTCTATCTAGAACCACCCCTAGATCTCTTTCTTTATCAGAGTTCTTTAAAGATTTCTCACATAATATATAGGTTGTGTGGGGTCTATGTTCTCCTATTCCACATTCCATAACATGACATTTATTAACATTAAATTCCATTTGCCAAGTGGTGCTCCATATACTTATTTTATCCAGGTCTTCTTGAAGGGCATGACAATCATCTAAATTTCTTATCCTTCCTATTATCTTAGCATCATCAGCAAACATGTTCATATAATTCTGTATACCAACTGGTAGATCATTTATGTAGACAATAAACATCACTGGTGCAAGAACTGAACCCTGTGGTACTCCACTTGTGACATTTCTCCAGTCCGATACATTGCCTCTGATCACAGCCCTCATTTTTCTATCAGTCAGAAAGTTTTTCATCCATGTTAGAAGCGTACCTGTCACTCCTCCAATATTTTCCAGTTTCCAGAACAACCTCTTATGTGGAACTCTGTCGAAAGCCTTTTTTAGGTCCAGATAGATGCAGTCAGCCCAACCATCTCTTTCCTGTAATATCTCTGTTGCTCGATCATAAAAACTGAGTAAATTCGATACACAGGATCTACCAGATCGAAAACCATACTGTCTGTCTGATATTATATCATTTCTCTCCAGGTGTGCTACCCATTTAGTTTTAATTATTTTTTCCAATATTTTGACTATTACACTTGTCAATGATACCGGTCTATAATTAAGGGGGTCTTCCCTGCTTCCACTCTTGTAAATTGGAACTATGTTAGCCTTTTTCCACACATCAGCTACAACTCCTGTAAACAGGGATGCCTGAAAGATCAGTTGAAGAGGGATGCTGAGCTCAGGTGCACATTCTCTCAGAACCCATGGTGAAACTCCATCTGGACCAACTGCTTTGTTCTTATTTAGCTCTTTGAGCATTTTTTCCACTTCGTCTCTAGACACCTCTATGTGCTCTATGTTGTTCTCTGGAATTCTTATTGTATCTGGTTCCCTGAAGATTTCATTTTGTACAAACACACTTTGGAACTTTTCGTTTAATGTTTCACACATTTCCTTTTCATTTTCCGTGAATCTATTTCCCATTTTCAACCTCTGAATATTATCCTTTACCTGCAATTTGTTGTTTATGAATTTATAGAATAGACCTGGTTCTGTTTTACATTTGTCTGCAATCCCTTTTTCAAAATTTCTTTCTGCCTCTCTCCTCACTGCCGTGTAGTTGTTTCTCGCATCTTTGTATCGCTGGTATGATTGGGGGTTTGGCCTCTTCCTGTATTGATTCCATTTTTGTGTCTTTTGGTCTCTGGCCCTCTCGCACTTTCTGTCGAACCAATCCTGTTTCCTAGTTCTGCTTCTCTGTTTTGGTATAAATTTTTTTGTGCCTTTATCATATATTTCACAAAACTTGACATACATCTCATTCACTTCCTTGCCTAGCAACAAGTCTGTCCAATTATACTCCCTAAAAAATTTTCTAAGGTTGCCATAATGTCCTCTCCTAAAGTCAGGTTTTTCAATTGCATCGACCATCATATTTTCTTCCAGATTATAACGCATTGCATACTTTATCCCCAAAAAGACATGGTCACTTTTACCCAAGGGAGGAAGGTACTGAATGTCAAATATTTCTTCCTCCTTCCTGGTAAATATCAAATCTAGCATGGAGGGAACGTCACCTTCCCTCATCCTCGTAGCTTGTTTAACATGTTGATACAAGAATGTTTCCAGGATGAGGTCTACAAATTTACAGGTCCAGAAATCTTCTGTTTTAGCTTCATATGCTTCCCAGTCTATGGATTTCAAGTTGAAGTCGCCGACTATCAACAGTCGTGAACTATCGTTATCCGCTCTCGCTATGATCTCTCTCATTATCGTTATAAGACCTTCTCGTTTACTATCTAGCTCCTCCTTTGACCATGTGCTGCTTAGCGGTGGACTATATGCATTTATGATCACTAGTTTATCATCCTCATGGCAGATCTCTAGTGCTATTATGTCAACTTCTTGTGGATTGGTAGTCATTATTTCGTTCACCTTTAGGTGTTCTTTCACCAGCACAGCAACGCCACCGCCTTTCCTAATTTTTCTGTCCCGTCTCCAAATTGAGTAGCCCCTTGGGAATATGACCTCATTTAAAATAACATCTTCAAGTTTTGTCTCCGTGAGTGCAACAATGTCTGGTGTCTGCAGCTGTATTATATCACTTAACTCCAGTATCTTTGACCTTACTCCATCTATGTTGGTGTATGCAATCTTCAGGAACTTGTTCCCCATCTTCTTATTTTTCACTCCCCCTTTCTCTAATGATTTTGTTGGTTTGCTTTTATGTACCACTTTACTGGTCTGCCTACCCCTATCACTTTGTAGAAAAAAGAATTGATTTCTTCTTCATTCCTGCTCTCATTTAAACGTTTTGCCTCGGCGAGGTTCAGTTTCAGCTTCTCTCTATCTTCTTTTGAAAGATCTCGTCTTAACGACCACCCTTTCCCATCCTCAACGCTTTGTAATTTTCTGGCATTCCTTAGTACTTCTTCCATCTGTTTGGCACCGTTTAGGGTGATCCTCAAAGGTCGATCTTTCCCTTTTACATATCTGCCTATTCTCCTGTAGTCGCACACATTCTCTTTGGTTGTAAGACCTTCCACAAGGCCAACAATTTTATCTACTACTTTTGCTTCTTCTACAGCTCTTTCTGACCTAGATGTTATCTCCTTTTCTTTGCATCTGTGTGTAGTGTTTAAAAACCTCTAATCAATGTGCTTCTGTAGAGGGGGATAGGTTTTGGTCTCTAGTTCCAGATAGGCTTGTGTTGACTCGCAAGGACCTGGTGTGACTTGAATTGGGTGGAGCTTTCCAGTGGATAGCAACTGGGGACAAGTAAGGATGTATCAGAAAGAGGTGTTTCATTACATTCAGTGATGGTTTCTGGTAGGGCTAAATGGTGGATATTTGTTGCTAGCCGTACTGAGAGCGCTCCATGCACATAAGTCATATCAGACCTAAGAGTTTAAATAGCATATTTGAGATCATGGGCCAAACCCTGTCAGGGAAATCATGATCACCCACACTGAAGAAACAAACTCACTAAAAGGAAGAAAAACAAAGAGAATAACTGCAAGGTTCGCAGAAAGGAAGCAAGCAATGCTGCAAACAAACCTGCAGATAGTCCACCCAATAGTTATATCATACCCCACCTCCTTAGTTACAGCTGTGCACTGCCAGATGGCAGCACCATGGGAGGTGGACCTCTTCGTGTTGGCGTGGTCTCAACTTCTCCCATTGTATGTGGTGCCATTCCCCAACTGTGAGGTTTTCACTGTGGACATGGATGCTTTTTGGCAGGACTGATTGAGGTGTAGGTTTCTGTACCTCTTTTTTCCCAGTCCAGCTGTTTCTCCAGGGTCCTAGCTCGCTTAGACTCCTATCGACGGAGGGTGCTTCTCCTGGCTCCATGGTGACTATCCCACCCTTGGTTTCAGGCATTGCTTGTTCCGTGTCTGCACCCATGTCTGCACCTGCATTTTCTGGGTGAGCTCCGGAGGCTCCCTGATACCCTTCCTTCCTCCGGTTGTCCGTTTCTCATGGTTCAGGAGCTGAGATGGTGGGCTGCTGGCTCTCCCCCTTTTCAGGGAAGGTGGCATTAACTAGCAGGAGTGATAGTTGAGTGAAATGTTGCTGGTTTGCTTTCTTTCTGGGGAGTTGCTTTGCTCTTTCTGGATGTTGGTAGCAATTTTCACCAGACTGTAGTTTGTTTTGCCTATCTTTCTGGGTGCCTTTCCTGGTCGATGGCCCAATATGACATACTTTAAATGTAAAGTGCTCATAGACCATTGCTCCCTGTGCCTCTCTGAGGGGAGCCAGGTTTTGGCTAGTGGTCCCTGGTAGGCAAAGGACTCCTATGACTCCCATTGTATGTGGTGCCATTCCACCCATTGTATGCATTGTACCCAAACTAATAAATCATTATATCAGTTCAGATAGCTTCAGGGAGCCTTCGGGGCTCGCCCAGAAAATGGGGTTTCATTACATTCAATACCGGTTTTTTCTCAAGTTGTTCATATTTTTTACTATACCCGATCACATGAGTGGCAAGAGATAGGTTTGGTATTCCTGGTGTTGCTGAGCAGCTCTGATTTTGAGGCACTCAGTTCTTGCTTGTTTATTCTGGCCCTGCCCTGGGATGTGGGCATTTAGTGGCTCCATGCGAGAGTGCTTCGTGTGTGGTCTTTTCTAGGGCTGTTCTCCAGTCAGCCTTGGTGCTGCCAATTGTGTCCCTTGTGCCATTGATTGATGTTGCAGAGGCTGTGCTCATTTATTTGCTCCCCCTCCTACAGGAGGTGGCGGCAGTTTTCAACTTGCCTCTGGTTGGAGTGCTGACAACCTGTCTAAGCTCGTGTTTTGAATTCAGCTTGGTCCCTTTTCCTGGTGTTTACCTCCCTATTTTTCTCACTCATGGTTCCTGAGGTAGCTACTGTATTTCTTCTATTTTGTTGACTGCAGAAGGCCTTGTCCTTCCAGCCTCCCAGTTGTATGTTGTTGCAGCTTGTTTCTGCTCCTGCAGCACAGGGAAAGTCTTCTGGGGGTTAGGGTCTTGCTGTTTCCAGGTCAATGTTGGCAACTGGAGGTATAAGTATTGCAGACAATAGTGCTGCCTTTGGCTTTTGCTCCATCCTCTTGGTGATATTGTTGTTCATCTCGGAAGGGGTCGGCTCATTGGGGTACTTCGCACTGGCCCTTTCACAGTTTGCTGTGAAGGAATGCTTGGCCTTTTTTTCTCCTGCCTGGACTTGCGATTGTAGGTGTTAAGATCTTTGGAAGGGGGTACAGGATTGGCTGTTTACTCAGTTCTGCTTGGTCATTGTGAAGTGATTGGACACAAGTGGTCGAGTTTACTTTTTCCCTGTAGTGAGTGTCCCATCTGTTCCCAGTCTCCAAGCAGGATTCGCCAGACCTTAGGCTCATTCACAACCTCTTGGGTCTGAATCACTTCATTCTGTGTCTGACGTTCTGCATGACCACTTTAATTCAGGTCCACTTTGCTTTGCCAGTGGGTTCTTGGATGGTGTTCCTGAACCTGCAAATGCTTCTTGACATATCCCTATTTTTTCCAGGTTCAGGGGCTGGCTAGATTTTTAGTCAGTGTGTCTGTTACTTTAGTTACTCAAAATGTACTCTCTGGAAAGGAGGTGAGAGAGGTATTACATAATATACACATGGACAATACTGGAAGGCCAGATCCCAAATTTGCACAGTAAAAATAACATCATACTGGAGCAAATGATTTGAAAAAAAATGCAGAATAGAGTTAGTGAAGAGTAAATAGGCACAATCCTATGGAGTGCCTTTTAACTTTTAGGCACAACCAGAGAATGTTGTATGAACTTTCGAAGTCCACAGCTGTTCAATATCCTTCAAGCAAGCATACGACATATTGTTGGATCAAAAGTGGACCACTTCAAGAAAAATGATAGTTTTCTGCAAGAAAGTGCCCAATCAACAAGGTTGTGGTAGATCTAGGCCTGCAGGCCACTCAAAGCAACAGTCTGTTGGACCAAGTTATCACAAATCAAGCCTGGTCCCAGCTTGGGCTTGAGGAGTAGAACTCCCAGAACCCACTTCAGGTATGATCCAGGTACTCCATGTATGCTTTTGGGTACTTCTCTTCGACTTAAACCTAGCTTCCTGGACTTTTACCAGGTTGACGTGGTTCATGGTGTCACATTTGTGGTTGTTGGGGGTTCACATCTTGGCTTACTGGCTGTTTGGGTTTCCAGCCAGTCCATGTAACCAATGGATATAGTTCTTTCCCAGTTGGCCAGGTTTGGGTTCCAAATCACATGGCCGAAGTTCATTTTGGATTTCCGAGACAGCTCCCTTCATGGAGCCGTCTTCTTTGCATTGGTGTGGAATTGGCAACTTCATGTTTACATGGTTGCACTCCCAGTTCATGAGGCTCTTGCAGTGGAAACTCTTTGCCAGGCCTGTAGTCAGTTGGAGTTACTATATCTCTTCCATCTGGTTTGTCTTCTCTTCATTTTGTTATCCAGACTGGAGGCATTTTCTGGTAAGATGGTCCTTCTGTCTTCTTGGTAGCCGACTCAGCAATGGTTTCCAGCTCTACGGGTTGATTGTCACAACCCTCGCCAATCCATTTTTTTCAGAGGTTCTTCAGAGGTTTTTTCAGAGGTATAGAGAGGTTCCTCAATAGTTCATAGTTCTCTGCAAGTCTTTGCATCTGTACTTTCTAAGTTTAGTGTACTGTATTACCATTTGTATGGGTCTCAGGTGGTGGATCTTTTGATGACGCTTTT
>WNGS01164858.1:5409568-5417068 GCA_020271785.1 Procambarus virginalis | reverse complement strand
TATATATATATATATATATGATATATATATATATATATATATATAATATATATATATATGTCGTACCTAGTAGCCAGAACGCTACTTCTCGGCCTACTATGCAAGGCCCGATTTGCCTAATAAGGCCAAGTTTATACTGAATTAATATATTTTTCTCTAATTTTTTTCTTATGAAATGATTAAAGCTACACCATTTCATTATGTATGAGGTAAATTTTTTTTATTGGAGTTAAAATTAAGGTAGATATATGATCGAACCTAACCAACCCTACCTAACCTAACCTAACCTATCTTTATAGGTTAGGTTTGGTTAGGTAGCCGAAAAAGTTAGGTTAGGTTAGGTTAGGTAGGTTAGGTAGTCGGAAAACAATTAATTCATGAAAACTTGGCCTATTAGGCAAATTGGGCCTTGCATAGTAGGCTGAGAAGTCGTTCTGGCTACTAGGTACGACATATCATATATATATATATATTATATATATATATATATATATATATATATATATATATATATATATATATATATATATATATATATATATTCTTATGTCATATGTTTCACCCTTTATCCCCTATGTATCCCCTATGTTTTCACCTTTATTGTCTTATCACCTGACCCAGTGCGGGGTATAAAGTCAAACCACATTGTAACATTTCCTCACTTGAGAATGAACCATGGAGGTTCGAAACGTTGTGCAAATTGTTTAATAAGTGTAATACATTCTATAGTAATCCACATCTTTTCTTCACCCAGAAATTACGAAAATGAGTTTTGGAGAACTCCTATTTCAGCTAAGCCTGATGCTAAAGAAATAGTTAGAGGGATAGAAGCCCTAAATCAGAAGATAGTAAATACAGAATATGCGGTCATATTCAATGAGACATGTTTAAAAGAAAACTGCTGCCAGTATACACCAAAAATAAACCCACATGACTCAGCAGTTCGCAATACAGAGTTACCTATAGGATAGGCAAGAACTCATACGGCATCAACTAAAAAGAAAAAGGAAGCCCTCCAAACCCTTACAGAGCAAGCTGAGCATCTGTTAAACAAATGGACCCAATACGACATCCCTATCCAACTCAAGCAAACCATTGACAGTGAAATATTTAACCTGAAACAACAACATAAAACTCGTGTAGAAACAAAGACACTTCGTAAGTTAACAGCCCTAAACGGTGGACAGTTAAAATCCCTCGTCCTAAAGATGGATACATTAACCTGATTCTTATGATCTTACCCCGGACCAACGAGACCTCTTAAATCTTGGACTAAATTGTCAATTCATATCTAAACCAAATGCATCAAAACGCCTGGAAATCGAAATGCTTCTGGACGACATCCATACGCTAGAAGACAACAAAAAAAGTCATCACACGGACACACTTCAGGCTGAACTACTAACAGAAGCGGGGAAAAAAAACGAGGAACATATTATTCATCTACAATCTTAACCCCACGACTCAAAGGAGCAGCAAAACAACTAAAAAATCTGAAAGACGTAACAACTAAGAAAAGCCGACAAGACAGCAGATATGTATTGATTCCTACACAAGAATACATGCAACAAAATTAGCGATATCCTTAATGATGACTCCAAATTTCAACGAATCACGAGGAACCCTGTGAAGACCTTAAGCGGAAAGTAAACAAAACAATTACGGCAATCAACGCAAAGAAAGGTAGTGTGCATTTCAATAAACTTCAAGGCGACTATGGCTTAGGATATGCCTACGGCATGTTAGACACATAAACCAGGTAACCCACTACGCCCTATAATCAGCACAATACCAACTCCAACTTATCACCTGGCAAAAAAGAAACTCAATGAACTCCTAACTACATACACTCCAAGTAAGTATAGTCTACAATCATAAGCAGATTTCCTAGAATTAATCAAATCTACCCAGCCCGATGGAATCATTGCTTCCCTGGAAGTGAATCCTATTTACCAAGTGTCCCAGTCGACACAACCATACGATTGATACTGGACAGAGTATACAGAGACGAGAGCACCCCCAAATTAGACATACCTGAGCCACACTTGAAAGTCTTCTCGAAGCATGTACAAAGGAAGCCCTTTCATCAGTCCACAAGGAGACATTATTTACAAATAGACGGAGTAGCAATGGGCTCTCCCTTAGGAGTTTTATTCCTAATTTTTACATGGGAACCATCGAAGACAGGGTCTTCAGTAGCAGACAAAAACCAACTTTATATTGCCGTTATGTAGATGACATATTCGTAATAGTAAAGACTCAGATGTAACTAATTGACGTAAAAAGACATCTAGAGAGAGAGTCAGTACTCCGATTTACACATGAAAATAGTGAAAATAACAGTCTGCCATTCTTGGATGTACTAATAACAAAAACAGGAACCTCTTTAAGCACCAACGTATTACCAAGCCCACCAACATAGGATTATGCCTGAACGGTAGAAGTGAGTGCCCCCAAAGATACAAAGCCAGTGTTCTCCATGCTTATATTCGTCGAGCGCTTACCCACTGCTCTGAATGGAGCAACCTGAGTAGAGAGTTTGAAAGAGTAACTCAGGTGTTGGTGAACAATGGATATAGCAACGCGGAAATAAACGCTGCTATAAGAAGACACTTGGACCGTTGGTATAATCCAGAACCGAACAGAAACCACAATACCTCCAATAAAATTATATTACAAATCAACCATGCACAGTGAACATACAAAAGAGGAAAGAATAATGAAAGAAATAATCCATAAAGGAGTAAAAGCACTACTCCTAACCAAAACATAACCTGACAATATTCTATAAAACCAAGAAGACTTCCGAACTCCTTATCAAAACAGCCCCGAAGCCGACAGAGAACCCTCTACAGCAGTCAAGCGTGTATACATGTACACTTGCCCCCACGAAGGATGTAACCTTCAATCTAAGTACATAGGTATGACGTCGACCCAAGCTGACGAGGCGTTTGACATGCCATCTTCAATCCGGTGCCCCTAGGAATCACATGAGACAAGCCCATGACATCACCCTAACAAGAGAAATGTTGAACAGAATACATGCAAATATATATTATATATATATATATATATATATATTATATATACTATTATATATATAATTATATATATATATATAATATATATTATATATATATATATATAATATAAATATAATATATAAATGCATATATAGGCCTGATCGAGGACTGGGCGCGGGGGACGTTGAACCCCAAAATATCATAAGGTAATTGCAAGGTAAAGGGTGTGACATCACTATACAGTTACGTCTTGCATTTAGCCCAGCTCAGGTTGTAGATTCTAGTGGTGAGCAGGCTGGGATCACCTTGTTTTGACGATGCTTCCTGGCATTTTCTGGGGATCTTTATATGCTCTTGGTAGTATGATAGTGTTGCTCTAGATACCCTTCTCATTTTTGTAACTTGTGTGGATGATTGTACAAGTATCGATGTGATAGACAAAAGTAGAATATGATACTGTTCATTTTATTGTCTGGAAAAATAAGGCTGAAAACCAACTTAAATATTCCTGGGCCTTGTATAGCATATACTGTATATGTTCAGTACAATATTGGCCTAAGATGGTTAGGTTAATTTTGGGTTTCACTAGCAACATAAAGTATAAGTACAGTACTGTACTTTCATTTTAGGAGGATGGGCTGCTATATTGTCATTATCATTCAATCTAATTATATGGTATGCAGTTCCTGTGCCTTAATTAAGATTTGTTTACCCCATGGCTGCAGGGGGCTATGTTTATAATATAATAATAACCTAGGGGTTATTATAACCCCTGGGCTATAATATCCAACATCCCCCCCCCAGTGTGCAAGATTAAAAAAATCAAAGAAATCAAAGAAAAGACAATATAAATTGTATGCGACTTACTTGGGCCACTGGCAAAGTCTGGAAGTCTTGCAATGTCATGATTCAATCAAAGAAAAGACATTATAAAATTGTACGCGACTTACTTTGGCCATGGCAAAGTCTGCAAGTCTTGCGATGTCATGATTCATCAATGTTCATCTAGCAATTGCCACAGGGTGGTCACCCCAAGCCACCATAAGAAGAAATCAGACTGAAAGCCCCTACCCCAAGAAGGGAAGGGAGGGGAGACCAAATCCATCACAGGTGAGGGAGACGGCCCATGAAACCCACAAATTGTGGAACAGGACCTGGCAAAATGAGTCAGATGTGCCCCCCCCCCCACACACACACACAAGGTGGTGTCAAAGGAGAAAACAAAGAAGGGCCAGCACAAACAATGAATGAAACCACAATGTTGAGCAGAACAAAAACTTGCAGCAGGAAGTGCAGTGGTCCAGGAATCAGACCCACAGCAGGGAAGGTTCCCCACCTGATTGGCAAGAAAAAGGAAGAGGAGGTGCAGACTTAGTTTGGTGAAGGTTACCAACATTTTGTGGGTCCCTAGACACCAAAGGGGCCAATAATGGGGTATTCAAACAAATATAATGCCTCAAATGCCTAACCCAAGGCAAAACCTCACTCATAAAGCAGCAGCTGCCCATAAGCCTTCCAAACCGAAGCCGAAATAATCAAGGCAGAGACTTAGTGAGAGCAAACCTCACAGGACTCTGGGTCATAGGTGTCATCAACTTGACGCAGCGATAGCAAGGTGAAGGCAGAAAAAATTACCAGATTTATCCCCTATGTATCCCCCTATGTGTTCACCTTTATTGTCTTATCACCTGACCCAGTGCGGGTATATAATCAAACCACATTGTAACATTTCTCACTTGAGAATGAACCATGGAGGTTCGAAACGTTGTGCAAATTGTTTAAATAAGTGTAATACATTCTATAGTAATCCACATCTTTTCTTCACCCAGAAATTACGAAAATGAGTTTGGAGAACTCCTATTTCAGCTAAGCCCTGATGCTAAGAAAATAGTTAGAGGGATAGAAGCCCTAAATCAGAAGATAGTAAATACAGAATATGCGGTCATATTCAATGAGACATGTTTAAAAGAAAACCTGCTGCCAGTATACACCAATATAAACCCACATGACCCAGCAGTTCGCAATACAGAGTTTACCTATAGGTATAGGCAAGAATCATACGGCATCAACTAAACAAGAAAAAGGAAGCCCTCCAAACCCTACAGAGCAAGCTGAGCATCTGTTAAACAAATGGACCCAGTACGACATCCCTATCCAACTCAAGCAAACCATGACAGTGAACTATTTAACCTGAAACAACAACATAAAACTCGTGTAGAAACAAAGACACTTCGTAAGTAACAGCCCTAAACGGTGGACAGTTAAAGATCCCTCGTCCTAAAGATGGCTACATTAACCTGACTTCTTATGATCTTACCCAGGACCAACGAGACCTCTAAATCTTGGACTAAATTGTCAATTCATATCTAAACCAAAGATGCATCAAAAACGCCTGGAAATCGAAATGCTTCTGGACGACATCCATAAGCTAGAAGACAACAAAAAAGTCATCACACGGACACACTTCAGGCTGAACTACTAACAGAAGCGGGGAAAAAAACGAGAACATATCATCTACAATCTTAACCCACGACTCAAAGAAGCAGCAAAACAACTAAAAAATCTGAAAGACGTAACAATAAGAAAAGCCGACAAGACAGCAGCATATGTATTGATTCCTACACAAGAATACATGAACAAAATTAGCGATATCCTTAATGATGACTCCAAATTTCAACGAATCACGAGGAACCTGTGGAAGACCTTAAGCGGAAAGTAAACAAAACAATTACGGCAATCAACGCAAAGAAAGGTAGTGTGCATTTCAATAAACTTCAAGGCGACTATGGCTTAGGATATGCCTACGGCAATGTTAAGACACATAAACCAGGTAACCCACTACGCCCTATAATCAGCCAAATACCAACTCCAACTTATCACCTGGCAAAAAAAACTCAATGAACTCCTAACTCCATACACTCCAAGTAAGTATAGTCTACAATCATCAGCAGATTTCCTAGAATTAATCAAATCTACCCAGCCCGATGGAATCATTGCTTCCCTGGACGTGGAATCCCTATTTACCAACGTCCCAGTCGACACAACCATAGGAATGATACTGGACAGAGTATACAGAGACGAGAGCACCCCCAAATTAGACATACCTGAGCCACACTTGAAGAGTCTTCTCGAAGCATGTACAAAGGAAGCCCCTTTCATCAGTCCACAAGGAGACATGTATTTACAAATAGACGGAGTAGCAATGGGCTCTCCCTTAGGAGTTTTATTCGCTAATTTTTACATGGGAACCATCGAAGACAGGGTCTTCAGTAGCAGACAAAAACCAACTTTATATTGCCGTTATGTAGATGACATATTCGTAATAGTAAAAGACTCAGATGAACTAATTGACGTAAAAAGACATCTAGAGAGAGAGTCAGTACTCCGATTTACACATGAAAATAGTGAAAATAACAGTCTGCCATTCTTGGATGTACTAATAACAAAAACAGGAACCTCTTTAAGCACCAACGTATATACCAAGCCCACCAACATAGGATTATGCCTGAACGGTAGAAGTGAGTGCCCCCAAAGATACAAAGCCAGTGTTCTCAATGCTTATATTCGTCGAGCGCTTACCCACTGCTCTGAATGGAGCAACGTGAGTAGAGAGTTTGAAAGAGTAACTCAGGTATTGGTGAACAATGGATATAGCAACGCGGAAATAAACGCTGCTATAAGAAGACACTTGGACCGTTGGTATAATCCAGAACCTAGAACAGAAACCACAATACCTCCAATAAAATTATATTACAAATCAACCATGCACAGTGAACATACAAAAGAGGAAAGAATAATGAAAGAAATAATCCATAAAGGAGTAAAAAGCACTACTCCTAACCAAAACATAAACCTGACAATATTCTATAAAACCAAGAAGACTTCCGAACTCCTTATCAAAAACAGCCCGAAGCCGACAGAGAACCCTCTACAGCAGTCAAGCGTTGTATACATGTACACTTGCCCCCACGAAGGATGTAACCTTCAATCTAAGTACATAGGTATGACGTCGACCAAGCTGACGAGGCGTTTGACATGCCATCTTCAATCCGGTGCCCCTAGGAATCACATGAGACAAGCCCATGACATCACCCTAACAAGAGAAATGTTGAACAAGAATACATGCAAAATAAATATATATATATATATATATATATATTATATATATACATATATATATATACATTTATATATATATATATATATATATATATATATATATATATATATATATATATATATATATATACATATAAATATATAAATAAATATATATAAATGCATATATAGGCCTGATCGAGGACTGGGCCGCGGGGACGTTGAACCCCAAAATCATCATAAGGTAATTGCAAGGTAAAGGTGTGTGACATCACTATACAGTTACGTCTTGCATTTAGCCCAGCTCAGGTTGTAGATTCTAGTGGTGAGCAGGCTGGGATCACCTTGTTTTGACGATGCTTCCCTGGCATTTTCTGGG
>WNGS01164858.1:5371055-5402866 GCA_020271785.1 Procambarus virginalis | reverse complement strand
CCATCATTATACTCAAAAGTATGGTGTGCATATTAGTGATTTAATTATTATGTTCATAAAACAATAAAATAATATTTTTGCTGTTATTTCATTTTATACACATGTTATATACAAGAATCTACAATTTTGTTTACATAATGAACCACTAAGTTGGTATGCAGAGTCCAAACAATATAGCGGCCACCACACAACAGTCGGCAGACGATGCCACCTTACTCGTCCACATCCTCTTACCAACATCGTACGCACATTGCTAATTATCACCAGTCCTGCTATTATCAGAATCCTGGTCATCTTAATCTTGTAAATGAATAATTTTCCACAAGTTTCTTTTGTGAAGGAACATGAGAAGTCATTTCAGATTCTTAGATGAACCAAACAATGGCTGTGGCTAGCACTGTGAACATCTTGAATAGCATTGTGCTCACTGATACCTGAACAGTGTATACAGCCTTTATCACAGTCAGGCTCTTCTGTAATACTTTCATCACTAAATATCAGCAGTTACATATATATTTTGACATTTTTAAGTAATGCTGTGGTCACAAGCTGAATCAGCAGTACTCTTTGCTCATGCTGAATGCACCAGCCTTGTTGCTCACTCAGTTCTGAGGCCTTCACACTGGAAATGGTACCACGATTTTTTTTTAAATGGCATCTGCTTACTGGAGCTTTCAGGAAGCTGATTTGAACCCCCTTGTAGCAGTGGGACTTTTAAATCTTATGCTGTACTTTTTAAAAGTATATATACGATGTGCGCCTGACATAAACAGGTGTGCAGCCTGAGGGTTAGAGGTCACAAAGTAGTAAGGTATGTACCATTATTGTAGTGCAATTAAAATGTATGCCTTTGATTTTACAAAAGGTTTTTACTGATTTTACAGAATTTTCCATCAATTATCTGAATCATCCCTGATCAGTCCTACTAGTTCTTTGTGATGGAGGAGTGTCTAAAAGGTATGATGAATATCTTTATCTTTTTCATATCTTTAACCCTCTATAGTAGGGAAATGCCTTTCCACCCTATGATAATGGGGAATGCAGTAAATCTAATAATAAAATAATAATAATAATAATAATAATAATAATAATAATAAAAGATAGACTAAAAGGAATAACCAAGAGAGCATATAAAATTCGTAAATATTTAGAAAATTTAATGGAGACCAAGTAAAAAATTGGTTGGTAGAGATAATATATCTAAAGCAAGCAAGGTAAGGTATTATCAAGAAAAAGCATGAAAGTCGGTACAACTTGTAGTACCCATTATTTCTAGTGTGCCAGCTAGTTATTACCATAATCACTATTGACACTTGCATCCATATTCACTATTAAACCCTTTAACTGCGCAACGCGCCTGCAGCCCACGCCTGGGGTGCGCTACGTGCCTCCGGGTATTTGTATTTTTCACGTTCTATTCAAAACGTTCCGCGGCTACATGGGGTTCACATCAGTTTCCTCTGGGCTCTTGTAAACAGACGCCATCTATAAAAAAAATCGTGGTCCACATTCCCGGGTGTGAGCGCCTCAGTATTGAGTAAGCAACCACGGCTGGCGCATGCAGCATGAGCTCACAGCACTGCTGTTCAGCTTGTGACCACAGCATCGCCTATGGTGAACACATATGTACATGGGTATATACATTGTGTGTATATACCCATGTACATACGTGCATAGTATTGTGGGAGGAGGAATGTGGCGAGGAGAGAATCGAGGTAGTCTCACTGTGTGGGGCAGCCACTCTTGTTTTGCTCATCATACTAGCTTAGTGGTTCACTATGGTGAACACATTTGTACATGGGTATATACAATGTGTGTATATAGTGTAGTAACAGCAACAGGAGTATGTTGGGAGGAGCCATATTGGCGAGGGAGGTGACATAACTGTAGCGTCGTTTGCTGGCTGCTGTGTGATTTCTCATGCAGTGTATGGTGGTCACTGTAAAATTTGGACACAATACTGGTTACTTGCATAGTTTGGTGAATAAAAATGTGATAGTATAAATACATACCATGTGTAATAGTGTAATACAAACAATAACAGTATGGTGGGGGGAGCAATGTTGACGAGTAGATGTGGAGGAGTGAGGGAGAGACTGGATGTTGGAAGAGTGAGGGGTGTGTGGCAACTGACACTTGCAGAGTTCTGAGTGTGTTGATGTGTGAATGTATATAGTGTGTGATTGTGTATAGTGTGTAAATAGACTGTATATATATACATAAATTAGCATGATACAATGGAAATATGTGCCGGATATGTGCACACGTAACAGTTTGTCTTCGGACAGTACGGATGTTCTACTGCCATAATTTTAGTGTACATGTTCATTATACATAGGATTGGCACGTAAAAGCACATAAAATATATTTGGAACTGTGCGCAGAAAATGAACAAAAATATATTCGCGGCAACTTGCGCATCCTGCTCTGAGCACCCTACCGGCCCCAAGGGCGACCAGGGAATGACGACGTCACGCATGAACTTACGGTCCCCATAGCAGCCAAAGTACGTACAATTTCGACCTTCTGTTACTATACCCATACTCAGGAAGGGTTTTGACACTTTCAAAACAGAAAAGAATTTTATCCAGAGATTTTATTTCCTGCACACTGGGGGGGGTGTCATATTTGGAGGCTGTGCAGTTAAGAGGTTAATGACATCTGTAATTATATTAATACATGTTCCCAATGTTTCTATGAATCACTTAAGAAAGGCAAAAGTAACCAGTGAGTTTCCCATCAGGCCAAATGATGATCAATTTGCCAGAGGCAACCTGTGCCCAACTCAAGGTCAGGAGGTCAGGTGAAACCGATATAAACCAATCATAGGGCATAGCATTCTCTTATGGGGCTATTCATGCCCATGCCACCTTTTGGTTGGCTTAATCTTTATCAATCATATCATTGTCAATCTAACTCCAATAGAGGTTCAGTGACAAAAGATCTGGATATACCACATACCTTCTCCCATGCCATTGACATTCATCAGCATACGATGTAACACTCCGAGTCTAGTTACAACTCTCACAAAAGACACTACAGAGCAAACAGCTAATTCCAGCTTTATTCGAGCTAAGCACTCTCACCCCACATTTGACTTCTTTGATTCCACCCTAATTTGTGCTCTATGCTTTAGCCCTCTCCAATCTCCATACCCTGGCTGCACTCATGCTCATTGCTTTCTCCTCCAGGTATGTTATTTCATTTTATACACGTTAGGTTTAAGTATCTACAATTTTGTTCACCATAACGAACCACTAAGCTGATATGGAGAGTTCAAATAATATAGCGGCCACCACACAACAGCCAGCAGACGATGCCACCTCACTCACAAAGTTCACCCATCTCTGGCCACAGTAAGAACTATGTCCTACATAACTCCTCCAACATGTAGCAAGCATTCTCATCTCAACCTATCACAACTTGTCAGACTGTTTCTAACATTCAACTATTGCAACCAAGACTATGAAATATACATAAAAAATCACCATACTATTTGAATGTCACCCCAAATTGTATGCTAGGCTATATAGTTCTTGGAAGCAATATTAACCAAAACCTGTACTGGCAAGAACATGATGATGTCTCACCATATATAACACAATTTTATATCTTACTTTTGTTAGGTTTGGTCAGGTCAGGCTTGATTTGTCTTGTTTATGTAGTGAGGACATAGAGGAGTACAGTACATACTTTTCTCAGGTCTTAGATCCTGTGAAAATCCCTAGATCCTTGCAATGAATGAGGAAAAGAAGCTAGGATAGGACAAAGGGAAGGACTGGTGCCCAACAATCCACTTGGACACATGCCCAGCCAGTTGAAGTGGATGGCGCCTCTGTAAAGCAGAGAGGCCATCCACAGAGGACACAGAAATTGAGCATAATTATTAAGCATAGAAATGTAAACACATTATAAATTATTTTAGTGTGCTGGTTGATACCTGGTTGATGGGGTTCTGGGAGTTGTTCTACTCCCCAAGCCCGGCCCGAGGCCAGGCTTGACTTGTGAGAGTTTGGTCCACTAGGCTGTTGCTTGGAGCGGCCCGCAGGCCCACATACCCACCACAGCCCAGCTGGTCCGGAACTCCTTGTAGGAATAAATCTAGTTTCCTCTTGAAGATGTCCACGGTTGTTCTGGCAATATTTCTTATGCTTGCTGCGTACTGAATTTTGTTACACATTACTTTAAAATGTAAGTACTTTGTCCCATTTCTATTCATCATTCTCCAGTAAAAAAAAATCAACTACAATTTTTAATAATTTTATAAAAGTAATTGCACTCAAATTCACTTCTAATTTTTTTCAGGTTGTCGTTGCCCATGTGAAGCAAAGATAATTCCAGCATTTTACTTCATTCCATCAAAACTAGATAAATGTATATAATGTATTCACAGGCTCTTCCTAATAAAGAAGTACAGTAGGTTATTCATGTTTTCCTTTGAATTGCCTTTCTATTTTCTGGGGGAAGCCCCTTGTGGCTCCCTGAAGCTACAGTGTTGATCTAGTGCCAAACTACTTGGTGCCATCAGTGGCAGATTTCTTTTAGGCAAACCAGAGACCATGAGCCAGAATCTGGCCCCTCTAATCAGGCAGAGAGAGCAGTGGCACTATGATAAAATTGTCAGTGAATTTTAATCATGTCTGCCACTACTAGAGAAGCACTCACAAAGTCAGCAAAACAAAACTGACAACTGCTGGACATAAAAATTATTATCACTTCAAAATCGCTAAAAGAACTCTTCCAAAATATAAAACAAATTCATGAAACTAGTGCTAGCTCGTTCCCCCCCCCCATCTCGTTAGGGGAAGGAGGGAGGCAGACAAGGTCAGCCGGCTGCTCCACCATCAGTTCTTACTGATGGTAGACGGTGTATGGTGCCCTCTCCTTCACTTTTGTTCCTATGTTTTGCTTCAGCCAAGTGGTGATTTTTTGCCTTTATGACTGTTCCTATACAGTACATGTTTGTGCCCCTTCCTGCTTGGATGTGGTAGTAACTGAGTTCAGTCATCCTGCTGAGGCTTCTAGGTCTTTCTTTTCAGCCAGCCCCAACCTTTGAAGCTTTTCCTTTTGACTCCACTTCTCTATCCAAGGCGGTGGGCATGGATTCTGGCTCTGCCCTGGGACCTTCGGCTGTGGTTCCCAGGATTTGGGGATGTCAGCCATTGGCAATTGAGTCCTGTTTGATCCTTCTTGGATGCTTATTCCTTCTGTTGAGGGTGTTCTGAGAATTGATTTCAGTGCAGCTACCCCTAGGGTTTGTTCCCCGGGTGCCCTTCGATTCCTTGGATCCGTCCTTTCGGAGGTTCTGGCCTCGAGCCTTTCCCAGTGGAGACTTTGGGTAAACCTGTGCTTAAATCATGCATGACCAGGATTTTGCCTCGGTCATAGTTGCAATGTGAGGTTCATGGTCATCCTCTCTGGCAGGCGCCCTCTTTGTTTTCTCTTATATTGACAATAACAAAAAATATAAATTAATTTTAAACAGAGCTGGGCTTGGTTTTGTCCTTCCTGTTCACTTGTACTCGCCTAGTTGTGAGTACTGGTACAAGCGAATGGGAAGGACAAAACCAAGCTCAGCTCCCAGTTTAAAATTACTGGTAATTAGAGTGGCGTATGGCTTCTGTGTTATATGTGTCTTGGGGTTTTCTCTGCTCTCCCAAAGGACATTGGATTGTTGTGGCTCCATGTTCCAGTTCCTTAGTGGTTGGCTGTGCTGTTGTGGTAGACTTTTGCATTCGTTGCACCTTGACATACTCTTGTGCTTCTCGAGCCTTCTGGGGCTACTTTTAGCCTACTCTTGGAGGTCGTTGCGGCTCTCAGCTGTGCTCTTGCTGGGGTTTTTGGTATATGCTCTGATGTCATCAGTGGTTCCTGCTTTATGCCCCCTGTCCATCAAGTGGCAGTGGCTGCATTTTTGCCTCCCAGCTGTATGGGAGGCAAAAATCATACCTCCCATACAGCTATGTCTTATATCGTCACAATACTGACCTCATAGTTTCGGCATGAGCCTCTTCTGAGTTGTGGTTTCCAGAGAGGGTTGTGGTACGGGGTCTTCCTTGTGTTTGTGGCAGTTGCCTTGGGCTAGGGCATTGCCTGTTTTGGTCGGGGTGGGCTGGTTTTGGAGCCAGTGGCCGGGATGCTTCCACTTCCTTAGGCCGGTTCATCGTCTGGCCGGCTCCATGCTCTCTTTCGAATTTCCAGTACAATGGGTTGATGCCAGCCCTTTTTGTGGTTCGCTCCTTGACAGGGCAAACTTGCATCAGGCCAAAGTACATGAAATCCTAGTACTGTAGTTTATTCTGATTTGCAATATGATGCTCTGATACAATATCTCGTTTGGCTTTCCAGTTTCTGGTTCTGCAGTTCTTGGGCGTTTTGGGTTGCTTTGTGTGACGAGCAGAGGAGTTGGTTGGCCCCCTCTCTTTTTTGGGGGGAAGTGGAGCCTTCCAGCCAGGCTTTTTCTTCTTGTCTTTGTCAGGTCATCTTGGAATGGGTATTCAGGGGTAGTTGCACAGGCTTCTTCCCTTCAGTTCCGACTTTTCCGGTCCCAACTCTGGTTTTCAGGTTATTCTCTCTTCCAGGTCGGACTGGTACCGACCGGTGGAGCCAATTCAGCTTACGTTCAGGGTCGATGGTTCTTATGCTAACGAGCAAGAGTACTAGTTGAGGATAGTTACTAGTTTCTTTTCTTTCAGCAGGAGTTTCTTTGCACTTTCTGGCTGTAGGTAGCAATTTTACTGGCTAGTTGTTTGTTTTGGTTCCCCTATCTTTCTGGGTAAGTGCCCCAGTCGATGCCGAATTTTGACGTACTTTAAATGTAAAGTGCTCATACACCATTGCTCCCTGCGCATCTGAGGGGTGCAGGTTCTGGCTCGTGGTCCCCGGTAGGCCTAAGAACTCCTTGTGACTGATGACCCACACTAATATAGCACATATCAGTTCAGATAGCTTCAGGAAGTCAACAGGGCTCCCCACAGAAAAGAGCTTATATCAGTTATATCTGGATCAGTTAATCAAGATTCTGAGCAGATTAGATGGATGAATTTAGGGTCAGTGTATTAGCTGACTGGATTATTACACTTAATCTTGAATTATACAGCATGTTAAGTGATCAGCCAGCAATTATGACTAAATCCGAATCAAGCACTAAACTATCATGAGTACGAGAACTTATCTAACCAAACACCAGTAGACTCTATGAAGTTAGATTCACTTTTAAAAGCTGCTATCAGCAAATATGAACAAATTAAAAAGCTCACAGAAATCTGTGCAGGAAATATCTAGTGCCAATTTAAACGCTAAAGATCATGATAGTATTTTCCTTGGGACAGCAGAATACAAGGATTCAATACAAAAAAAACTGGATCCTCTCATTGCAATGGTGTCATAATTGATGGCACAAAGAAATACTATGTTGAGTACTGCAACAGCTTTAGCTATCAACCATTAATAAAAGGCACAGTTTCCATCAGGTAATTTACCCACATTCTCAGAATTAGGTTAGGAAAATTGGGACATTTTGGAGAACAATTGATGCCTTGGTAAACCTCGAAAACTTCTATCCCTTAAGCCACCAAATTTACTTGTCTGCAAGGCCAGTTAACGTGCGAAGCTAAAACAGTGGTTACCAATTTACACAGTAAAATAACATACTGGGGTGACTGATATAGAAAAAAAATCAGAATAGAACCAGTAAAAAGCAGGGATATTGCTCTTCACCAGTGTTGCGCAATTTAAGGGTTAGTGGCCGTCCCAGCCTTAGTTTTCAGGTGCTGCTTGCTCGTTGTTCAAACCTGGGAATTTTTTCACGGCTCCACTTTTTTCAGAGGCTCAGCCCAGTGATGTACCTTACTGGTTCATCCTTCTCCACTCTTTGCATCAGGTATTTCTGATGCACATTTATTGCCATCCCTTTGGCGATCAGGTGGCTTCACTGATGCTGTCTCAACTGTGGTCTTCTTCATGGTAGGTTTCATGACTCTTTGCTACTTTTTCTCTTATCATTGTTCTTTGCATTCTGGCATGTGGTATTTGCTTTTCTGACCTGGCTATTTGTTTATCGGCATCTCATGCTAAATACCGTTGCCTCGTATCTTGTGATGCTGGCGGAGCCACTACAGCTGGAATTTAGGGTCGATACTACCTCAGCTCAGTTTTGCAAGCTGTCATGAATTGTTTCACCTCTGGCCTGCTCACACATAACCTGACCCTGCTTGCTCTCTGCATTGTGTTCTTTCGTTTCTATCTTCTATGTTCACGGTGCCCCCCCTCAGTCCATGATTGTTTCTTTAAGGTTTTGTTTCAGAATTCTCTAGCTTCTAGTTGTTGGAAGGGTGAGCTTCATGCTCTCCTACGGCAACGGGGGTTTAGTTCTTTTTGCCCTGGTGGGGAATTTGTTCATCTCCAGCCAGCTCCTTTTCTGCTGAAGAATGAGTCGGTTAGCTTCTGGAGGGGTCCTTTGGTCATTGATGCTTGGTTGGTTAGGCCAGGGATAGATCATGTGCTGTGTCAGGTGGCAGCTCTCCACTGCTGACAGTTGAGAAGCAGGACCAAAGAGCCAAAGCTCAACCCCAGCCATCACAATTATGTGAGTACTGTTACCCTCGTGCCACCAATTCTGCCTCGGTGGATGCTTGTCTTTCTCAATTTGTCTAGTGTTATTAAGTCTAGCCAGCCTGTGGTCTATTGTCGCACCCATGTTAGGAAATATGCTGCTCAGCTGTATTTGCGAATACTGTATGTCCTGGGCTGATATTTTGTCGCAGGGGTTTAGGAGGTCTAACAGGGTTCTGGCGGCCCAGTATCTTGTCAGTGAGCCCAGGAACTGGCACCCTTGTGTGGCTTTGAGTTATGTTTCTCAGCCAGGAGGCTTATCTTCATCTTAGTTCCAGCAGTGTTCCTTCCTCCCTGGTATATACCCTCATTTTGCTTTTCTGTGGGTAGTTAGCTTCAGGGAGTCATAAGGGACTTCCCCACCCTCCAGAAAACCAGCATTGAATGTAATGAAACAACAATTTCTGGGCGAGCCCCGGTGGCTCCCCGACACCCTCCCTCCCTCCAAGTCACCAGGGGGTTGGTTACATCTATCACAGAACTGAGGGTGGAGGAGTTGGCTGACTGGGACTTGCTTCCCCCTTCCCCTGAACTTAGTGGTAGGTTGGGCAAACGAGCTTGTGCTAGTTTCAGGAGATTTTGATTTGTTTATATTGTTGGGCGAGTTCTTTTGGTAGTTCTCAAGGTTGTGGACTCATTTAAAGCCAGCAGTGGTTTGATTTGTCTCATTTACTTGCTGGGTGCCTTCCTTGGTGATGACATAAATATATACATAAATGCCACTGCTCCCTGCACCTCTGAAAAAGGGGGGGGGGGGTGGCAAGTTCTGATGCTAGTCCCTGCTAGGCCTACATAACTCTGCAGCTGATGTGACCTAGTAGTTGGTACACTATCAGTGATAGTTGCTTCAGAGTCATTGGGGCTCGCATTTCATTACATTCAACACTGGTTATTTTAAATCAGCAAAAAAGTAAGAAATTACATATCCATATTATAGAATGCTTTTATTGCCAGGAATAAAAAGGTTAATGTAAACATGAACACTTTTCTTTGTTTTGTATTAACTATATAAATGCATAGTAATCTGCCTTAATATTTAATTTAAAGTTTTTGTATACATTTATCAATATGTCAACAAAGTTAACATAATAGGCTATATTTACATTGATCAGACAGCTAAAAATCACCAAATAATGAATCTGCATCGACCCCATCCAATAAATCACTGATTTCTTGCTCTTCAGCTTGACTGGAAAAAAAATTGCATTTTGATAATGATTTAATTTTCTCACTAAATGTGTTAACACTGGAACCTGATGGTCTGTTACAAATAGCTGGCACCACTGAGTGGATGGGTGATTTCTGGCATGGAGGTTTTAAAGGTGGTACTGTAGTTGGTGGCCTTGGACTCATCACTTTTCCACTAAAGTTTGAAGATGTTACTCTAGGTATATTATTACTTAAATGACGTGTATGCTGCTGCATGTTATGAGCGTGTGGATACCTCTGGTTTAACGTCTGAGGCTGGCCAGAACTGCATGGCAAGATGTTATTTGATGCAGATTTTGGGGATCTGTAGTTAGGAATTCGAGGAGAGGAAGCAGACTCTCTAAACTGACAATGGGAATCATTCACATTAGAGAAGAGAGAATGGTTTTGTGCAGGAATATTTCCGTGTCCTTCCTCTTCCTCTTCCTCGACAATAGCTCGAGGTCCACCAGCTGTCTCTGGGGCAGCTGCTTGTTTGCACAGTTCCCTTGTATCCACTTTTTCAATAGATGTTGTAATAACATGTCCAGACTCATCTGGTGTGTAAATAGTGAGCACAGTATTTAGAGTTATGTTAAGGTAGTGCCGTCGATTGTGTTCTCTCAATCCAACTGTTGGCCTCAAACCTACAGGTGAGAGTACTGTCACACCTCGAAGCAGTAGCACAGATCCAGGTTGTAACGAAGGTCCATACTCATCCATTACTGAGCCTGCTATTGTTCCATTCATTTCTCCTGCCAAACAGAGAGAGCTAAATTTAAATGAAGAACTTCACACATAATTACCTTCCAAAATTTAAAGATAAAAAATGGTATTCTCTCTCACTGACTCGTTTTATATACATTATACAAGTACCTGCATATGGTGTATAAATTTAATCCATTCCAAGAAATGCATCGAAATCTGAAATTTTGTACACCGAATCAAATATTTCCATAAATAATGTACAGTAAATTGAATTAATTCATTCCACACACCCAAAAATATTAACACTATCGCACTCCGAGCCCTCCTATTATCGTCATAAGATTTTCTCCTTAATGTAATCTGATGACTATTGCACGCATCATAAACTAAAATATTTGTAAAAATTTAAATTTACATCCGATCAACTTCTAAGTGATTTCGAAATGAGCGCTATTAGATTGCGCACAATTTGATACCAAAATGAAATACGTAACATGAAAATTGATGTCAGAACATTGGAAAGATATAAATAATTTTGTGGCGATGAGCGTCAAAAAGTGTCCAAAAGTTAAAATATTTGTTAAAATTTTATTTATTGTTCTATTATTATGGGACTAGTTTTAAAATACGCGCCTTTTTTTTTGCGAACAATTTTATACCAAAATGAAGGACGTAGCACGAAAATTTATGTTATCAAACTAAACGAGTATATACATTAGTCTGCAGGTGTGCCAATTGGTGCTCGTTCACGGGTAACTTGGCCGACTTTAGGCTTTTCTGTGGGACTCACTTCGAGCTTTTAGACCTTATATGCATATACCCCTATAGAGAATTCTATTGTGAACACAATGATACCAAAAACAAACGATGTAGCACGAGAAAACTGAAACGAGTATGTACATTTTACTGATTTTGCGCGCTCACAGGTAACTTGGCAGACTTTAGTCTTTATACTTTGTTATTGGTATCGCTTCGGTTATTATTGCTTATATTTGTCTTTCTATTTATAGCATTTTATTGCAAATAATTTGATACCACAATGAACAATGTTGCACAAAAAGTCTGTTAGCAAACTGTATGTGTTTGTCTGGTGTAGCGGGTGTGGCAATGAGTGTGCTCTAGCGAGTAAGGTTTCGGCGAATTTAGGGGTCGTTGCGAGCTATGCGCCACATGTTGTCTAATTTATATGCATATGTCTGTGTAGGAAATTTTATTGCAATCACAGCGATACAAAAAAGAACGACGTCGAAGAAGTTTGGACTCGATAAACCTGACAAGAGTAGCAACATGTTTGCGCTGTTTGGCATGCAATGCTAACAAACGACTTGGTTTTTTATTTGGTGCCGGCATCACGTTAGCTTTGGTGATATGTTATACATATGTTCCTCTAGAACATTTCATTGAGAACACATTGATACCAAAATGAAACACGCACATCGAAAATTACGGTCAAAAACATGAAAAAGAGTATAAACTTTTCAGTAGGGGTGTACACCGATGTGCAATTGGGCGTGCGGTAGCGGGTAACCCTTGGGCAACTTCCCATGGTCTTGAAGGTGGGGCGTGCCTATGTTTTGTACTTTATATTTATATGTCTGTGTACGGAATTTTATTGCGATCGCAGTGATACCAAAATTAACGACGTAGAACAATTCTGGGGTTAACAAACCTGAAGAAAGCATAAACATTTCATCACTGTTTGGCGCTCACGGCTAACGATCGCCATAGTTTTTTATTTGGTGCGGGACTCATGTAGGCTTTGGTGAAATTTTATATATATATACAGTGGTACCTCGGAATATGAGTGTCCCTGTATACAAGTTTTTCGGAATACGAGCAGGATTTGCTCGGAAAATTTGCCTCGGAAGGCGAGGGTGTTGATACGCGTACAGACCGACCTAGCACTTGATGGTACAGCGATCGCCCCTCAGTTTACCAGTGCCTCGTGCCCAGTGACTATCCTGCCTCAATTCTTCACCAGGATTTTCAGTGTTTTATTGGATTTTTGACCATTTGACCATAAAAGTTATTATATATCTCACAATGGGTCCCAAGAAAGCCAGTGGTTAGGATTAAGGCAAGAAAGCACATATGAGGACGACAATAGAGGAAAAACAAGAGATCATTCGGAAGCATGAAAATGGTACGCGTGTTGTCGAACTTTGTAGGCAGTACAACAAAGCCACATCAACGATATGCACTATACCTAGCAAGAAAAAGGACATTATGAATGCTAAAGTGGCAAAACGCGTAAGAACAATCACGAAACAAAGACCACAAATACTTGAGGAAGTGGAAAGGTTATTATTAATTTGGATACACAACAAGGAGTTAGCGGGTGATAGTGTTTCGGAGGCCATCATTTGTGAGAAAGCCAGGGTATTGCATGAAGACCTTGTAAAGAAAACCCCTGGAACGAGTGCAGATACGATAGACTTTAAGGCAAGCAGGCGATGGTTTGAAAAATTTATTAAAAGAAGTGGTATCCATAGTGTTGCGAGGCAGCCAGCTCTGACAAACCAGCGGCTGAAAAATTTATTGAAGAATTTAAAGAGTTTGCAGAGGCTGAGGGATACCTATCGCAACAAGTTTTTAATTGTGATGAAACAGTACTGTTCTGGAAAAGATTGCCTAAGAGGACATACATTACCAAGGAGGAAAAATCATTGCCCGGACACAAGCCTATGAAAGATAAGTTTACGCTTGTGCCGTGTTCAAATGTGAGTGGCGATTTGAAAATTAAACCCTTGCTAGTGTATCATTCTGAAAATCCAAGGGTTTTCAAACAGAATAGAGTGCAGAAAAACCAAACGTGTGTGATGTGGAAGGCTAATAAAAGGGCACGGGTCACTAGGATTTTTTTTCGGAATGGGTGAATGAAGTGGTGTGCCCTGCCAGAGAAAAATATCTGCAGGAGAAACATTTGCCACTCAATGCCCTGCTTCTCCTCGACAATGCTCCTGCTCATCCTCCAGGCTTGGAAGATGAATTGTTGCACAGATACAGTAAATTTCTCACAGTAAAGTTCCTTCCTCCTAACACCACTCCTCTAATTCAGCCTATGAACCAGAAAATCATAGCGAATTTTAAGAAATTTTATGAAAGGGCACTTTTCCGGAAATGTTTAGAAGTGACTGAAGCCACAAAACTCGCCCTCAAAGAGTTCTGGAAAGACCATTTTAACATTTGTAGTTCTTTAAAACTCGTTGACAAAGCCTGGCAAGAAGTGACTCAAAGAACCCTGATCTCTGGCTGGAGAAAGTTGTGGCCTGAACGTGTGACAGAACTAGACTTTGAGGGGGTTTGAGCCTGTAAACGATGTGCCTGTTGTTAAGGAAATTGTTACTCTGGGCCAGCAAATGGGCTTGGAGATGATGTGGAGGAGTTGGTGGAAGAACACAATGAAGAACTGACCACCGAAGAACTCCAAGCCTTCAAAAGGAACAGCAAAAAGACCCAGCTGAGGATATTTCTCCAGTGGAGGAGGATGAGGCAGTACAGAATGTCCCTTCTGCAGACATTAAGAAGTGGTGTCAGATGTGGGAAGCAATGCAAACTTTTATTGAAAAGACTCACCCAGAGAAAGCTGTAGTAGGGCATTGCATTAATCTTTTCAATGACAATGTGATGCCTCACTACAGAGACATCTTGCAAAGAAGGGAAAAATAATCTTCCATGGACAGATTTGTTGTGAGAAAATCGAGCAGTGAGCCATAACCAGGACCTAGTGGTATGCAGGCAAAACGTGCCAGAGAGTGCACAACAGAAAAATCTTTACTGCCTGATGTTATAATAGAAGGGGACTCTCCTTCCAAACAGTAACACCTCTCCTCCCCCCTCCTCACCATCTTCCATACGCCTACAGCATTCATCAGCAAGGGTAAGTAATAACTTGAACATAGTTTTGTAGGTTTATTTAGATGAATTAGGTATAAAATTTAGTTTGAAGTGAGGTTTTTGGGTAGTCGGGAACGGATTAATTCATTTCCCATTATTTCTTATGGGGAAATTAGCTTCGGATTACGAGTTTTCGGAATACGAGCTGTTTCCAGGAACGGATTAAACTCTTAAACTGAGGTACCACTGTATTCCTCTAGAGCATTCTCTGGCGAATATGTTGATTCCAAAAATAAATACATACATGGAAAATTAAGGTCAGCAGACCAAAAAGAGTATAAACATTTTAGTGTCGCCGCGTGGTCGCCTGAAATGCCTGGCGCACGAGGGAAAAGTTAAAAAATCTTCTGCCGAGAGCACGATAGTGTTAACTTAAAAAATACATTTTATACAGAATACTAATATTTGATTCCTACACAAAACAATCAGGAATAAATATAATCAGTAAATAAAATAAATGAACATTTAACAACACTTACTGAGGACTCGTGTTGGGATATGGAAGACAGTGAGGAGGGAGGAGAAGGAGAGGTGTTTGGAAGGGGAGACCCTGTCTATTATAACATCAGGCCATCCCATGCTCGCCTTAAGTGCTTTGATTATTGCATCACTCATTCCAGTTTTTCCCTTCACACATCTCACTGCCTCTATTATGTATTAGCCACTCAGAACCAGTCACAGCCAGTCAGGCATTTACAGTTACAACAAGTCATAGTTAAGCAGTAACAGTTGTGGATGCTTATATAAAACATGGTTTTATGCTTGTGGATGTTTATATAAAATGGCCATAACTCTATATAGCAGGATGATTTTTTAGCAAAAGGAAAGCTAAAAATGGTCTGACTCTACGACGAACTTGGTCAAATGCTATCTTGACGTTATCTTGAGATGATTTCGGGGCTTTAGTGTCCCCGCGGCCCGGTCCTCGACCAGGCCTCCTAGAGAGGACACAAACACAGTGGCCTCCCTACCAGAGCACATGTATAACCGTCCAATAATTTGGAGACTGCTCCAAATTCATAAAGTTGCTTTGCACTTTTTGGCCATTCTTTGCACTCTTTATAATATTATTAAGCCAAGTAAAGGTTAGTGTATGTACTTGTAAAATTGTTATATTTTGCAGGTTAAAAGTTGGAGAATAATATTTATATACTATAAAATTTCAAACCTCTGTTCAGCATTTCATTAAATATCAAAAGAAATACAAAGTCCTGTACAGTACATAATATAAATTCCTAGAGTTAAACTGCAAGAGTTGAGGCAGACACCGGTGATGGTGACCAGTCAGCTGAATCCTCACAGTGACTGTATTCAGAGCAAACATATTGTGGGTGTTAATAAGAGCGACAGAAAACATGAGATTCACTAAAATAATGTTTAATGACCACAGTGAATAATAAAGTGCTACTGTATTACAATGCAGAGAAGTTTCCTCACTTTAGCTCATTGCATATAAAGGAGTAAAATAGAGCAGGTTAAGAAGCTATATCTAATTACTGTACTATTATTACCACAGATTTATTACTGTGGCAGTAATAGATACACAAATACTGTATCACAAAATATCATCAAACCCAATAAAATAAACAGTGCTTACCTGTTGGATCTTTTAGCACTGCTGTAGCATCTGTACACGTCACATCAAGGTTGCGCACTATCACAGCTAAAAAGGGAACTTTCCGAACACCTGCCTGACCTCGTAGACTGGCTCTCCGAAGTACCCACTTAATATTAAACACATGCAAAGGAGATTCCAGGTCAGTCTGATCCAATTCTAAATCATTAATCATTTGCTGCCAAGGTCCTCTAGAGAAGTCAGCTACAGAGTTTTGTGAGCATATTATATCCTGAAATTTAAAGAAGAACTAGAGAGAATATACAAAACAACAATGTAATACTAATGCAAATTTAGTTAGAGAAATTTTTTAAACAACAAAATATTGAAGCATTTCTTGAGTTTCTATTTTTTGTTATCAATACATTATTTGAACATATTCTAAAGGCATGATTTTAGTTATGCAATTTAGTATCTTAAAAGCTGGTGAAGACGCAACACTTTCAAGGCAAGTGTTTTGTGATGCGTCCACTGATGACCTCATTACTCTTATTTCATTTGTGCCCTTTCTGCATTATATATTAGCTTCTTTTAAACCATGTGTTGCATACTTGAGGTTATCTTGAGATGATTTCGTGGCTTTAGTGTCCCCGCGGCCCGGTCCTCGACCAGGCCTCCACCCCCAGGAAGCAGCCCATGACAGGTGACTAACTCCCAGGTACCTATTTACTGCTAGGTAACAGGGGCATTCAGGGTGAAAGAAACTTTGCCCATTTGTTTCCGCCTCGTGCGGGAATCGAACCCGCGCCACAGAATTACGAGTCCTGCGCGCTATCCACCAGGCTACGAGACCTCCCTCCTATACTATCTATGTAACCCTCATCTTCCCACTATTAAGAGTTGTGCTCTGACCTTTTCAGGCATGTAAGACAGCCCAGAGAATCCTCTAGTTAAAATTAGAAGCCTGCAGGAAGCATAATTTTGTAATTTTCTAGATTGTGCAGATTTGAAGGGGTAGCCTAGCTGGTCATATTCAAACATTGCATCATTAAATTTCATCAACAACTGGAATATTGACACCCAGAGAGAGAAAATTGGATGTGAGAAAACAACATGACTGGCTACAAGTTGCATAAACCTGCCAATCAATGTGTGACCTGAGGTCATGCGACAGGTGCACGAGAGCTGTAAGAAGGTTCATCGGCCCAAGAGGCATCAATGTTGCTCAAGTGGTCACAAGAAGTGGACGTACGTCGGTCATCTCCCAAGTCATGTGAGATTTGTCATTGGTTCCACATGTTGGCTTGACATGGTGCATAAAGACAGCAAAATAGAATAATGCACGATCCTATTATTTTTCAAGAAGAAGGTTCTGGTCGAATTTCCGAGAGTAAGTACTGTGCCAGTGGGCAAGATCCATGGCTGCAGAATCTAAGTGAAATGTGGAGGAAACTGGTGGTTGGGGACCACGGCTCTCTGGTACCAGCTGTGAGGGACATCAGAACAGTGGATCATAGTGAATGATCACCCCACAGCCTGTTTACCTGCTCTTTGGCACCGAGTGATAATCTTGGTTGATGGAGGATCAGAATGCAAAAAGGTGAGAGAGTAGAGTGCCAACAAGTGAAACACCTGTTACTATAGTGACTCTGTGACCAGTGAAGTACTACTAAGTGAAGATGTGCAGTGCTTGCAGGGAAATTTTAGCCATGAAAAGGTTCATTACAAGCCAGTGAAATTTTCAGTTACACCAGTGACATTGTTTCTTGATCCACAGTGGCCCTATAGGGTAGGGTCACTGTAGACAAAGAAACACCCTGAGGAATATGAGAGACTACAAACATGGAGACTAAAGTAAGGTGAGGGATTTTCAGAGTGACATCCAGTGAGGAATGGAACTTTAAGGGAAGGCGACAAATGAAATGATCAAAGTTATTGTTCAGAAATATGCAGATGTAATGGTACTGTATGTCCCACTGAAAGAGGTGGATGAAGAAGGCAAAGTAACCCCCACCCCCTGGTTTAATTGGCAGTGCAGAGAAGCAAAGGAGAGGAACAAAAAAACCAGCGTTGAAAGTAATAAAATGCCATTTTCTGGGTAGAGCCCCGGAGGCTCCTAGGATCTATTAGACTTATATTAGCTAATATTAGTACAGGGTTTCAGTCATTTGGAGTTGTCATACCTACCGGGGACCACTAGCCAGAATATGGTCCCCCTCAGAGAGGCGAAGGGAGCAATGACCTATGAAACCAACATGTATGAAAGTATTCATGTCTGCCATCGACCGGGGTTGAGCACCCAGAAAGGTAGGCACTTCAAAACAGACCCCTCCTGATAGAAATATTGCAACCTGAGACTAAACAGAGGTGAGAAACTCTCCCAAAGAAAAACAAGCAACACGTCATCACACTACGGGCTCCCCAAGCTACTTGAAACCAATGGAAAGGTCTAAGGAGCAACAAGGTGTGTTAATTGCACCAAACACTGGGGTGGAACCTAATAAAGGCAAAGTGGAAAAGCCCCTAAGCAGAAAGGGGAAGATGACAAAAAAAAAATTAAAGCCTGGAACTCCCTAGGACCTAACTGCAGAGAACAGGCAAGGCATGCAAAGAAAGAGAGAAGAGAGAAAAAAAAAACACTATTTGCCAAAATCACACTGCAGCACAGTTTGGATAACTCACATTTTCTCAACTACAGTATAATGTTTCAAATGACTAATCTTTTACATTCTCTGTTTTCCATGCTCTATTTTTGTACTTTTATATATATGCTTGGTCATGCAATCTGCAACCTGTCCATATTCAGTACTATATAGTATTCCTATTTCCCATTGCAAGTACTGTACACAATTGAGGGTTAATTTTCCAAGTATTTATAAATTAAGACTTAGGTTTTGCAGTGGCCCATTTGGGATGAGCTCTTTACATACATTATTGGTACAAGTACTTAGTTTACTTTTCATTAAAACTACTGGTATAACTTAACACACTTTCTTTGTATGCATGTGATGCTTCTGCCAAATTAAATCCAAAGGATGAACTGGAAAGCCCAAAGAAACTGTTTATACACAGCAATTCCCACCCCAAAAAAGATATGATTAATCAAGATAGGTGAACAAATTTTGAAGACCGACCTAAATTAAACAGCAACATCTGTCACTCAAGAAATATGTTAATGTACGGAAGAGACTACACAAAATTATGTTCATTACATACCTGAGCAACAGAGGAAGGTGTCTTCTCATGTAATTCTTGAATGTTTGGAACAGCAACATTTGAACCCTAAAGAAAATTGAGGTTTGTAACACAAATAAATGTTTTTTCATTAATCAAATAAATTACATACACATTCCACAAAAGCTAATACAGTACCATATACTGTATATACTGTCCTGTATTAGCAATTGTTATTTTATGGATTTAGCAATTTCATAACTTATAGTGTACAGTACAAAATACAATACTGTAATGGCCATTATAGATTATTACAGTACTTCATGGAATTAACACTAAAGGTTTGAACAAATTCTAAATTATTTGTAACTAACCAGCTGTGGCAGAATCCCAGCTGGTCCAGGAAATTTTCTCTTACGAATGACTGGCCCCCCTGGGCTAACTGTTTTTCTAAGGCCTTTCACAGGAGGGTTTACTGGTGATGATAAAGGTGCTGAAGGTTGCTGGTATTGTGGGAGATGAACTTCTTGAGCTGTATTTGTTTTGAACTGGTTGTTGTTTAGAGGAAGTGTTTGTGTATGTCTTTTCTGAGCTGCAGTATCACTGATTGTTCTTGGAGTACTGAAACTTTCATTGAAGGTCTTATTAGGAATATTAGACTTTATATATTGTTTCTTGACAACTAAAGCACCATCCTCTTCATTTATGTCATTTTGGTGTACAGATGATCTTTTTCTGTCATTACTTACCATATATTCTGGGGATTTACTGCAACTAGCAGTTTGTGAATGTGGTGACTGTGAAGTTGGGCTATGAGAAACAGAACTAACAAGATTGTTCTCTTTTAATGTTTGAAGAAGCCTATATCTAAAATCTTTTTTTCTTACAGTGTCAGTTCCAGCTACACTACTTACTTTAACATCATTATTGATCTGAACCTGGTTGCTAATCTTGGGGTTCAAGATCTGGGTAAACTCAGAGTCTGGTGGAGTACTTGTTGTGAAAGGGTTTATGTTATCCTTCTCTTCAGTATAAAAATTATCAAAGAGAGAATCATCTTCAAATTCAAAACAATCATCTGATGTATATTTTTCCATACATCCATTTTTGTTATTAATAAATTTAGGGGTTGATTTTTTGTTTTGGTTTTTATCAATTTTGGACCTGTTTTCATATCTATTGATTTTTTCTTCAAAACTATTTTCACTAGTATTCTTCAGTGGAGAAATATGCACTCCAGGATTGTAATTATGCTGAATACAAGTTGTTGTCTTACTGTCTACTACACCTTCCATAGCATCAGACTCAAATACTTCTTGCAAAAAATCCTGAAAGAAAATGCATTATGAGACTTCTGAATGATTGACATTAAAAGCATTAATACTAGATATAACAATTATAGTAACATAAAACTAGTTAAGAAATATACTGTACATCATAATGCATAAGTGTTAGTGATACCAGTATGTATCATAAAGAATAATATTCAAACTAGCCTGAGAAATAAGCAAGAATCTACAGCATTTGATAAGATGTAAAGTAGATACTGTACTGTACAATATTTGATATACCAGGATATAACAAATTTCCATCCAGTACATTTGCATTATACTGTATGCATAAGACACTCACTCACTGAGTGCTGTCACTGTCACTCACTGTGCTGTCAGCACATAAAGTAACATTGACATTTTATGTCTGGACTGCCAGGAAGGTATCAAGTTGTTTTAACATTTACATGAGTAACTAGAGTGACAAAAATACTTGAAAAGTTTATATTCAAACAACTGTACAAACAACTGTTTGCAAAACAGCAGAAAACAAGGTGAAAAACACAGAAACTGCCTCCAGGAGGATCGACGCAAACAGTTTCAGCAGGGCAGATAATACCGCAGCAGCAGAAACCAGAACCCCAGCCAAAGGCCCCCTCATGCAACGCCCCCATATCCTCCAAAAGTCAATCTGAAGACAGTTCCAGAAGACCAAAGAAGCGTGAGACCGAGGCCAAATGACAACGAGTCATCAGCCGCCAAAGCTGCCAAAAGAGTGGGGACCTGAGCATGCAACTACACCAGATCCACATCACGAGGAAGCGCATGGTCAAAGAGGCACTCATTGAGGAACTCGAGCAAGCCCCCCCTCAGAACAGTACCTGCAACACCGAAGAGACCTCTTGCCACTCAAGCGTGTGCGGGTACGATAAAACCTGTGCCAAGCTCCCAGAGAGAAGGGGCAGTCTGCCAGCCAGGAAGACCCCGGAACCTCATAACACATTAAGGAACATATAATCTCTTCCCACAACCAGACCATCACCAGAGAAATCTTAGCAAACAACACAGAAATCATCGATAGATACAGCGATAGCAGGCGGCTTGACATCTGCGAGGCACTACACATCAAGAAGTCAACACCATCAATCAACAGCCAATTAATGCACAACTATATTCTACTCACTTCAAGACTCCACTCCAATATAGAAGCATCAAGAAATATGGGCCAATAGGCCCTCTGCAGTTACTTCCATTCCTACCTTCAATTTACCCAATTAATACCCATTGTTTCGTGTTCTATCCTGTGTTGAAAGTTTTGTTCACCTCATCCAAAACTGTTGTAACATATCACCTTACCCAAAATGCGGGTATAAAATGAAAGCTGCTTAAATCATAGCATAAGTAAGAACTCTGTTTAGTGTTTGCAGGTTATAGTTGTGTGTGTGTAAACTAAAAGTCTTTGAAAACGTAATAAGTTATTACGAAACGTGTTCAAGTGTCGCGCCAGACTAGAAATAAAAATGAATTTTGGAGAACTGATTTTTCAATTACCATCAACAGTGAAAAGAAAATAAGAAATATTGAGAAAATTCGTGTTAGAATTATTAATCTTACTTTTTCGGTCATATTTAATAATATATATATATATATATATACATACATACACATACATACATACACACACACACACACACACACACACACACACACACACACACACACACACACACACACACACTACTAAGTGGCTCCCAGAACTGAAGGGTAAGAGCTACGAGGAAAGGTTAGAAGCATTAAATATGCCAAAACTAGAAGACAAGAAAAAGAGGTGATATGATCACTACATACAAAATAGTAACAGGAATTGATAAAATCGACAGGAAAGATTTCCTGAGACCTGGAACTTCAAGAACAAGAGGTCATAGATATAAACTGGCTAAACACAGATGCCGAAGAAATATAAGAAAATTCACTTTCGCAAACAGAGTGGTAGACGGTTGGAACAAGTTGGGGGAGAAAATGGTGGAGGCCAAGACCGTCAGTAGTTTCAAAGCGTTATATGACAAAGAGTGCTGGGAAGACGGGACACCACGAGCGTAGCTCTCATCCTGTAACTACACTTAGGTAATTACACTTAGGTAATTACACACACACACACATACTAAATACCCAATATTTATACTGTGAATACTTGGGACTCAGTATTCATACTATGTCCCGCACTTGGCTCTTCTTGCACTACTACTCAATAACAACATTATCTGTGCATGCGGTTCAACCCCTTCAAACTACCTCAAGCCCATCATCATCACCTAAAAAAATCAACTATTAAACCCTTGTCAACGGCCCTTGTTGGCCCTGGCCCTAATGACGAACCCTTGTCATGGCCCTTGTGTATTTGTTCAGCTATTAAAACTATAACAAACTCTGCCTTGTAAATTGTCATCCACACTTCCATGGAAATAAACTGTGGAAGGAGCATCGGCCTCACATACGTGGGGTCCACGGTTCAAGAGAATAACCACGGGTTAAGTCAGAGTAGGAAAATGTTGTAAGTGGAGTGCCTCAAGGCTCTATATTGACCCCTGTTGTTTATAATATATATTAATGATTTAGATTCAGGTATGAGTAGCAACATTTGCAAATTTGCTGATGATACAAAAATTGGTAGGGAAATTAACACGGAAGATGACACACTATCACTACAAGTTGATCTAAATAGGGTTTTGAAATGGTCAAAAGATTGGCAGATGCAGTTTAATGCTGATAAATGTAAAGTTCTGAGGCTAGGTAATGATGATAGAGTTACAAGATACGAGCTAGATGGTGTTGAGATTGCGAAAAGGATCTGGGAGTTATGATTAGTAAAAATTTAAAACCAAAGGATCAATGCATGAATGCTCGTAATAGGGCAAATAGGACACTGGGATTTATTAATTGAAGCATTAGTAACAAGACACCTGGTGTTGTTCTTCAGCTATATCTTGCTCTGGTTAGGCCCCATTTAGGTTATGCAGTTCAGTTTTGGTCGCTGTACTATGGAATGGATATAAATTCACTTGAATGGGTCCAGCGTAGGATGACAAAGTTAATTCCCCAAATTAGAAATCTTTCAAATGAAAAAAGATTAACAATGCGGAAAAAGATTAACAATGCTTAAATTGCATTCACTGGTAAGGCGAAGAGTTGGGAGTGACATGATAGAGGTTTACAAGTGGATGAATGGACATAACAAGGGCGGGGGTATATTAATAGGGTATTAAAAGTATCAACACAAGACAACACGAAACAATGGGTATAAATTAGCTAAGTTTAGATTTAGGAAAGACTTGGGTAATTACTGGTTCGGTAACAGAGTAGTTGATTTGTGGAACCAATTACCACGTAACGTGGTGGAGGTGGGATCCCTCGATTGTTTCAAGCGTGGGTTGGACACTTATATGAGTGGGATTGGGTGGTTATAGATAGGAGCTGCCTCATATGGGCCAATAGGCCTTCTGCAGTTACCTTGTTCTTATGTTCTTATGTTTACCAGTCTCCGTGGTGTAGTGGTAAGACACTCGCCTGGCGTTCCGCGAGCGCTATGTCATGGGTTCGTATCCTGGCCGGGGAGGATTTACTGGGCGCAAATCCTTAACTGTAGCCTCTGTTTAACGCAACAGTAAAATGTGTACTTGGATGAAAAAACGATTTTTCGCGGCAGGGGATCGTATTCCAGGGACCTGCCCGAAACGCTACGCGTACTAGTGGCTGTACAAGAATGTAACAACTCTTGTATATATATAATATAAAAAAATGTTCTTATGAGATCCATACAGCCCAGGTGACTGGAAACTGCCTTCAAACAACACTCAGCCACTCTATTTAAATCCCTAAACATGCTAAACATCCACTCACTCTACACATTCTCTGTGCTACTGTATTTACACTACAAGGCCCTATTCCTAAATTCTTTTCCTTTTTGAACCTCTTGCTAGATGGATGTAATAGAACTCATGGACATCGCACCAGAAATATATATATCCCAGAGTCAGACTAAATTAGGATCCCGGTAGTACAGTTGGATTCGTTCTCGGCTCACAATCGAGAATTTCGGGTACAAATCCTGGGTGGGACAGTAACGGCTGGGCGCGTTTCCTATCACCTATTGCCGCTGTTCACCTACCTGTAAATAGGTACCCGGTAGTTAACTGTTTTCGGATTGCATTGTGGGCGGGGTCAGTAGTTTGATCTTGGAGGGACCTCGATATAGGCCTAAGGTGTACATATACACTGGCTGCTTGTACCCATACAAAATTAATTATTATTAATTTGCACGTTTGCTGTGGAGTGCGGCGTGTCCTCAACAACTGTCCTTAGATTACATTCACTCAGTCACACAAAGAACCTTAATTTGTTTCGATCATTTACTCACATCATCGTCAAAGTGAGTGTGTTGGTGTGGGCCCATCATGGCCAGGAGCAGTAACAGTGTTGAGAGTGTGGCCGCCGTCAGCCTCCAGCCCGCCACCCAACAGCTGTTCAAATGTAAACAAGTCGCGCCAAACTGGAACAAATGAGGTCCGCTCGGCGTGCCTCCCTCCTCATCCTTAAACGCCCTTAACACCCTTTCTCCTTCTAACAACGGCTCAAATTAGGTTTATTGGAGGTGATATTTTGAGCGTGTGGGTGGTGTTTGTGGGCGGGTGGGCGTGAGGGCGCGAGGGAGTGGTGGTGGGGCTGTGGCGGCGGCACCAGTGTTTGTTGTGGTGGCCGCTGAAGCTGTGGCTGCTGGAGTTCTCCCTCGACACTCTCCCTCTCCATGGTGGCACCATGAGTTCCAGACGGTGAGTGTTGCTTCTCTCTCCTCCCTCACTGCCTCTCCCGCACGCTGGCTGACTCTCTAGGGGTAGTGAAGCTCTTATGTTGTGAGCTGACTGCTGGGATGATTGTCGCTGCAGCATCCAGTCTCTACATCTTCTTCTCTGGTGCTCCCTCACCATATATATGGGCTCTGTGGCTATACAATATGTAAATATGCCATAATGACCGCTTCTGATAGATAATCCTTTTATGGCATGTTGGATATACTGACGTTCCAAACATTAAGGTAAATCCATGTAAGTTGCAATTAGTCATTGTACGTTATGTTAACTATAAAGTAGGATGCTTATAAAAACTTGTAACGTGCATAACTAAACATATTCTAGTATAGGCTAGCAAAGCATATACGCTAGCACAACCGTAACGTATTTTCTAAAAAAAATACCACACTGTCTTAGGCCAATTCTACTGAAACATATTAACTGCTAAACAGTTGTACCACACTTATGCTCTCCTCATTCTTGGCATTGTCTGCAACAGTGTAAGATAGAGACATGTTGCTTTCAAACGCAGGCATTTCAAATGCTGGTCATTTTGTTCGTAAAATCTAATTGTTTAAATTTTGTATTTTGTATTTTTTTACAGTTTTTGCACCTATTCACTTAGCAGTGAATTTGGACATATTTCCTTACACCTTGTGCCTCTATTCACCCAGCAGTATATAGGTACCTGTGAGTTACCCAACTGTTGTGTATGGCATCATAGTGCAAGACTTGTCATTGGTCAAGGCTTTGACAAGCCTAACAGGTTTCCTGACCCTGACAATGAGAATCCAAATATTAGTGATCCAATGGACAAAGTTAGATTCAGTTATGGTCACGTGTTACTATGAATACCTAATCCATTAGAGAAGGAAGAATCCAACTAGTTCAAGGTTCCAATGAATAAACAGAAATAAGTCTGAAATTATTTTACATTAAAATTTCAATAATCATCCAAATTTGGTACAGTCTGAGAATGTGCGCAAATGTTTTTATCATTGTGGTTATAACGCCTGTTTTGGGGGGTATGGGGGAGGGCATAAATTCATAATTCATTGTGTCTAGGGACAGGAAGCCAGAGTGTATTCATACATGTTAGGCTTATATCGAGGTTTTTCCCCCTCAAAGCCAAATTACTAACCCCACCCAGAATGCAACCCCACAACTAGCTGACTAACTCTCTAGTAACTAGTTACTATCAGGTAAACAGAATCATTAGGTGAAAACAAATGTGCTCAACCATTTCAGTCCCGCTCAGGATTCGAACCCGCAATTCTTGATTATGCATCGAGAACAAACTTGATGCATAATGCACTACCGGAACCCTTAGTAAAGAGGGAGATGCCAGGAAACATAATACCTATAATGTACAGTACAGGTATTTGAAATTTGAGAGTAGATTGGTCTCATTTAATCTGAATAATTAGAGTTTCACTAACTACTGTATGTGAAAAAAAAACTTTAGCGAGATAGGTATAATCCCTATATATCACTAATTTAATATCTTTTTATTAAGGCATATTTAAAGTAAGATTATTCACAACTAGAAAATGTAGTGTATATCTGGTGAGGTCACACTTGGATTGTGTTGTGTACTTCTGGTTGCCATACAGTACTACAGAATGAATGTGGATGCTAAAGAAAATAAATAAAATGATAAAAAGGCTGAGTGAGTTCTGTACGTAACTAAAGTACATTTAACAAATTGTTTGAGAACTTGAAAATAAATAATTGTAAAGTAAAGCTAATAAACTATAAATCATACCCTAAACAGGTATACCACAGACAACAGCAAACACTGCTCAAATATTGACTCAAAGGACACTCCCTCTTAAGTCTTTAAAGTCGGTTATTGTCATATGTTGATCCATCGAAACATTGTTGTTACAGGAACAAATCCACAAGGGCAGTGACAGGGATCCGTGTGGACTTGTTCATTTGATGCATCACGCTATTGTGATTTCTGTGTGTAATGAAGTAAGGGCGAAGAGGTAGAATGGCCTATTAACATTGCTCGAGTGCATAAGGGAGTTGTGTAAAACCCTGGTTTGTGTCTCAAAGAGGCTGCAGGATCCAAGTAAGTTCAGTAGAACTTCTGGTTTCAACTCTTTTGACCATGTCGTAGCTCAGTTGATTAAGGCAGCGTCTGGGATGCTCTCGGACGTAAGTTCGAATCCTCGTCACGGCCCTTGTGGATTTGTTCATTTGATGCATCACACTATTGTGATTTCTGTGTGTAATGTTGTTACAGTATCAACATTTACCAGTTTTATTTATCACCCAGTTTTTTATTCAAGTGATGTAAATATGGTTACTGTAAAAACCATTTCCTAGATGTAATGGAGTTAACCAAGACCTATGAAAATGTTCTGCAATCATTTTTAGTTGCTTACTATTCAGTGAGGTTATTATGTACTAGTGGTCTGTAATTACAGTATTGTCATATCACAATTTGGTCATTCCTGCCAGTGTTTGAAGCTATTTCTAGGCAACATTTCCAGACAGAATAGCAGCAAAGGAGTGTAATAAACCTTCTTTGAGCTGTTTCAGGGGACAGATTTACATGTTATCTGGTTGTACATATTATATATTAGGCCTGTATACAGTACTTATTCATTGCTTTTGTCAAATATGTGTACATAAATTGAATTATAATAATACATAAACTAATAAACGAATTCACTAACAAAAATACGGGAATATGTTGCAGATCCAGACCCTTAATTAATGTGTTGACAGCTTATGGCTGCAGACGTTTAAGGTAGTTTATACTGTGATAGCATGTTTATATTTCATATCTGATTAGGTCTGGACAAACAAGCCTCAACCATTGACACATAGGCACACTTACAGATACAGACACAGATACATGTTGTTAGGTAAGGAAATGAATGTGATATATTCCAAATGTTCCAAGATATTTGATGATGGAAATTGAAATTCTATACAGAAGCAAAGATGTTAATTTAGAAAACATAACTGGTTTAACAGAAATTACGACAGGGCAAGAAAAAAACCAGCACGAATGTAATGAAACACCAATTTTTGGGTGAACCCAATTGGCTCCCTGAAACTATCACTGATAGTGTACTAGAAACTATCACTGATAGTGTACTAGAAACTATCACATTTTTTTTTTTTTTTTTTTTTTTTTTTTTTTTTTTTTTTTTGAGATATATACAAGAGTTGTTACATTCTTGTACAGCCACTAGTACGCGTAGCGTTTCGGGCAGGTCCCTGGAATACGATCCCCGCCGCGAAGAATCGTTTTTTCATCCAAGTACACATTTTACTGTTGCGTTAAACAGAGGCTACAGTTAAGGATTTGCGCCCAGTAAATCCTCCCCGGCCAGGATACGAACCCATGACATAGCGCTCGCGGAACGCCAGGCGAGTGTCTTACCACTACACCACGGAGACTACTTCTTACCACTACACCACATCTACTAGGTCTCATCAGCTGTTGGGTTCTATAGGCCTACTGGGGACCTGCACCAGAACCTGGCTTCCACTCAGAGAGGTACAGGAAAGGGTGGCAGTTATTTGTCATCACCAGTAAAGCAACATGAAAGTCAGCAAGACAAAACAGACCAATGCTGGCTGGTAAAGAGTCCGCAGCCTCAAGACCTGCCAAAAGAACTCCCCCAGTTATGTAAACAAACTATCAAAATCTCTCCAAACTAGTGCAGCCTTGTTCACCTCTCCTTCCCCACTCGTTTGGGTAAGGTGCTTCGTGTCTAGTGATATTGCCTCTTTTTCTTCTATCTTCTAGTTTTGGCAAATTTAATACCTCAAATCTCTTCTTATAGCTCCTGTTTTTCAGTTCTGGGGGGGGGTCATTTAGTTGCATGTCTTCGCACCTTTCCAGTTTCTTGATGTGCTTCTTAAGATATTTATACATACACCATGCAACCACTGCATATTCTGGCTTTGGTATCACAAAGGTCATGAACAATTTTTCTAGTATTTCACCATCCATGTACTGTACAGTATTTAAAAGAAATTCTGAAATTGGAAAACAGCATAGGGTCCTAGCACAGTGTTCTTTATGTGGTCCTCAGCTGATAGTTTTCTATCTAGAACCACCCATAGATCTCTTTCTTTATCACCATTTGTTTATCAGAATTTGTGTATTTATAATGTCTCTTATTCCACATTTCATAACATTGCGTTTATTCACATTAAATTCCATTTGTCAAGTGGTGCTCCATACAGTTATTTTGTCCAGGTTTTCTTGAAGGACATGACAATCATCTAAGTTTCTTATCTTCCCTAGTACAGTATCTTAGCATCATCAGCAAGCATGTTCATATATGTAATTCTTCATTCCATCTAGTAGGCCATTTATCTAAACTATGAACATTACTGGTGCAAGAACTGAGCCCAGTGATTACCTAAGTGTATTTACAGGATGAGAGCTACGTTCGTGGTGTCCCGTCTTTCCAGCACTCTTTGTCATATACGCTTTGAAACTACTTACAATTTTGGCCTCTACCACCTTCTCACCTAACTTGTTCTAGTGAATTTTCATAAATTTCTTGGCAGCTTTGTTTAGTTAGTTTAACACTTTTGCGCCCTGTTGACATATGTGCAGCATAAAACCAAAACAAGCTGAGTCGGTGATGATGCAAAGGGGCATCATTAATTTAAAAGCTTGTAAAAATTCAATTTATTTTCCGAATAATATGGGACTTGTTTTAAAATGCGCGCCAATGTCTACAGTCCACCTATACAACATCTGTTGAGCAACTTTAGGAAATTTATTTCCTGGTGCAGGTGGAGGGGTTATATCTAAAGGTCAACTCATGATCTACAAACATTATTGGGTGGTAAGTACAGATCTGTTTATTAATTTTTTATACATATGATATTGTGGTATAAAAACTTATGAAGGAAGCAACACAAAAAGAAATTATATGGTGTCATAAACAATGTCGGAAATGAATAATGACTGTAAACACTGACGAAAAGCTGGTTTTCTGTGGGAAAGCCCTGTTGGTTCCCTGGCACTATTGGACTGATATTAGCTAATATTAGTATGGGGCTTCAGTCACATGGAGTTGTCAAGCCTACCGGAGACCACTAGCCAGAACATGGTCCGCTCAGAGAGGCGCAGGGAGCAATGACCTGTGAAATTCTCATGTATGAAAAAATTCATATCTGCCATCGGCCAAGGTTGAGCACCCAGAAAGTTAGACGCTCCAAAACAGACCCCTCCTGGTAGGAAAATTGCAACATGAGACTGAACAGAAGCTAGAAACTATCCCAAGGAAAACAGGCTAACAAGCAACACGTCATCACGCCGTGTGCCGCTCGTTCACACCGACCCACCCCCACCCCACCGCCCTGGAGGGGGAGGGGGTTTCCTAGCCCACCGAGCTGGCAGTCGGATCGTCAGTTTGTTGACTAAAGCTAATCGGCATGGATCTCTATTCTGGTCTCAGTTGACTGAAAGGCTTTTCACCCTGCTGGTGTTCCTGCTGTGCATTGGTGCGATGGCCAGTTGGTACCAAGGGCTGCCTGCGCTTTGGGCTCCCTTCCCTAAGCGCCCTATGAGTACACCCCTTGGGTCTCAGAGTTCTCTTCTCTTTGGGTCCTTCGGGGTTCCCATTCCCGTAGAGGTAGCAGTTGCTTAACTTCTGCCTCGCCCTAGGGGTCAGCTTAGGTCTTGGTGTTTTTGTTTGGACGAGTAAAGGATGGTTGTTGCTGGTTGGAGCACACTGGGCTGCATCGCTTGTATAATCGCAGCCGCCATGCTTCTTTCTTGTCCACGGGTTGTGGTTCTTCCTCGGGGTTCATTTTCCATTTTAGTTTTCTTTATTGCCCATTAGGAGGCTGCAGAGGTTCCTATTAGGTGATACTTAGGTTCAGGAGAGCGGTCCTCCTCTGGGCCTCTTGAGGTTGCTCACCTCACCGGGCCAGTTTGCCGGATAATATATGGGGGGGGGGGGGTTCACAACTGGCTTTGGACAGCACCCGTGCTGGACTTCCGTAGGGATACATCCCTCTACGAGCTCTGGAAACCCACGTTGTGGCTTGGTTGACTGATGGATGTGTCCTCTGAGACCCCTCTTGCCTTGTGCAAGTTGAAGGTTGTTCGTTGCCCCTGTCTCAGGGTGACGATCACCCGTTCCGCCTGTCATTCTGCTTGTTGGGTCCTGACACCTTCGACCCGGAGTCTTGCGAGACTTGTTCTCCGCTAGTACTCCAATTTACCATTCTGCTGTAGCTGAGCTTAAGGGTCAAGCAGCAATAGCAATCTCATGCTAGTTTAGGTTGCTGCAACGTGCTAGGTTGGTTACTGCAATGTGCTAGGTTGGTTGCCTGCTCGAATGTCCCGGTACTTCCCAGTTTTGGTTTTAGGCTTCTGGGTCCTTCCAGCGGACCCTTTCTTTGTTGCCTTTCCCTTGGACTCTGCCTTTCTCGAGGGAGAAGGGCATTGAGGACGGCTCTGCCCTGCTTCCTGGTTTGGAGGATTCTGGAATGTTAGCTGTCTGGAGTGTGCACTCTCATGCTTCCCGGAGAAGTCGTGCTAGGTTTGGGTATCTACTGGTCGAGGTG
>WNGS01164858.1:5311313-5326313 GCA_020271785.1 Procambarus virginalis | reverse complement strand
GCCCTATGTCATATCTTAACCATCTGGGCAGCATTTAGTTACCTTGGAAACCTTCTCTTTTAAGGCTAACCCATAGTACAGTCGGTAGAGTGTCTGCCTCCCATGTTAAAGGACAGGTGTTTGAGGCACTTAGTGCCCAAGGTGAATGAAATGTTAAATCCACGGAAGTGTGGCATACAGATTATATTGTGGTACGTATTAGTAATACCACGACTTAGGGCGTGGTATTACTAATCCTTCTTTGCTTGAGTGATAGCCATGAAGATAGGGAATTTGGGCAGTGGTTAGTTGTCATGGAACCTTCTCTTTTAAGGATAACCCATAGTACAGTCTGTAGATAGTCTGCCTCCCACATCAGAAAACGGTCTAGTATAGTACATATTATACGTACTTACATATTATTTGTATATTATATGTACTGTACCATATTAGGCCCAGGATTGCTTGGAGAGGGGTAAGTAATGTTCTATTGTATATCTATGTTGTGGGTTAAGATTTGGCCATTTAACCAAATCCATTTATTTTTTTATTTTATTTATTTATTTATACGAGAGTTTTACATTCTTGTACAGCCACTAGTACGCGTAGTGTTTCAAGTAAGTCCTTAATCCTATGTTCCCCGGAATATGACCCCCAGGAAAAATCATTTAACAACCAGGTATGTACCCATTTTACTGTTGAGTTAAACAGAGGCTACAATTAAGGATTTGTGCCCAGTAAATCCTCCCCGGCCAGGATATGAACCCAGGACAAACCGCTCGCCAAATGCCAGGCGAGCGTCTTAACCACTACACCATGAGGACTGCAAAGCTTCAACGAGGAGGACTTTTACGAGGACTTTATAATGCTAAGCATCAACGTTTTGGTTGTCCATCATTACATATTGATACTTTCAACCAAATAGTTACTATAAGTACTATCTAAGTTTCATGTATCCAAACACTATGGCAACGACCCCTCACTGGGTAAGCCAGACATCCCCATAAGCAAAAGTCTTACCCGGGAAGTCCAAAAATGACCATTTTTGCAATTATTTGTACCACAACCAACATAATTTGAATTTCTACACACACACACACACTATAAATAACAAATATGATTTAAAACAAAAACTTCAGCTTACTGTTATAGTTCATCTTCTTGTTTGATACTGTAGATCTTGAAATGTGTAGTTCTTGATTAGATTAGATAACCTAATCAACGGTTATCCAGATTTCTGTCCAGATGTGGTGAAGTTTTGCCAGAAAATTATCCAGAGTTGACTTAGACCCCATGGAAATCTCCATTATCCAGCCAAATCTTCGGTTATCTGGATTTCTGTCCAATAATAGGGAAGTTTTGGCAGTAAATTATCTGGACATAATTTTGACCAGATAACCCAAATATTCGATTCAGCGGGCTTTGGATAACTGGGCTCATGCAGTAGTGAACTATCATTTTAGGAGAATGGACTGATATAATTATATATACAGTATGTCACTAGGAATAAAATACAACATAACCATGTGTAATACTCAGCAGTCTTAAAATCATTCAACAAATTCAAGTTAAATTGATTAAACAAATTGGTTATTGCAGGTATATGGCTGGGAGAAGACAAGTATTTCTTCTTAAGCAGCGACAGTGAAGTGATGAGAGGGAAGAAGGGCCAAAATGGAGTTCACATCTGTAAGACCAAATCTGCCATCATCATTGGATATTACGAGGATCCCATTCAACCAGGACAGTGTGCCAAGGAGGTGGAGAATGTAGCAGAGTACCTGAAGGGCCAGAATTACTGAGTCCCCCTAGAAAGCCTATATAGATTAGATTAAAAACTTCACAGCATCATAGTTATGTCTGCAAAGAAGATTTGGCATGACATGACAGATGCTCTATCTCATCCCTTCTGGATTCTACAGCTTTGTTTCTATATGAAAATCATGGCACCAATCTTATTTTTATACATGAAAATCATGGTCCTTAACCATTATTAAAAAAACCTGGTTCTCTATCAAATTTGTCTGTCCAAACGTGTAAACTACGATGTCACAATATTGATCTTTTAATATAAAAGCCATGGCTCTATGTAAGTTTCTTTCAATGAGAAATCCATTGTTCTATACCTTTGTGAAAACAGATACTGTATAAAATTATAGTTTAACAACCTGTTGTTAAATAAACAATCCTATTAATTAAAGCAATCATACAATTGGGATAATGATGATATATAATTATAATATGTAAACTTAATTTGATACATATAATACATTAAAAAGTCCTTTATTTCAGTTTAGTCATACCCTTTTATTGAATGCATCTGAGCAAGAGATGAAAGTAAGAGAGCAGGGAAAGGGAGAGGAATATGGGGCAGAAGGGAATAAGAAGGTGTGAAGGGACTGGCATAGAGAGGGAGAAAGACATAGGGAAGAGAAGGAGAGGGGTACAGATGGAGGGACAGAGGCACAATATACTTATATCACATATAAGAAAGGACTAGGTAGTGAAGTAGTGAAAAGGAAAACAAAAAGGAAAAATTAAGTTGCAGGGAATAAGTAATAGCAGAGGAAGTGTAAATAGCAACAAAAGACAGTGTGTGTGGGCTCACAGCAAGGACTGAGTGGTACCCATCAGGGGTGCAAGGGCTGTCTTGTAGGTACCTTATTTCTTCCAAGAGAACAAAGGCTCTCCAGGCTGTGGTGGGTATGTGGGCCTGCGGGCCACTCCAAGCAACAGCCTAGTGGACCAAACTGTCACAAGTCAAGCCTGGCCTCGGGCCGGGCTTGGGGAGTAGAAGAACTCCCAGAACCCCATCAACCAGGTATCAACCAAGTATCAACCAGAGGTGAGATTGAGAAAATTGGAGGAAGATGAGAAGTTAGAAGCGAATGGTGAGAAGACTGAAAGAACACTCGGCTAAAAATATGCTTTTAACACTTTAACATTCTGTACTTCAACAGTAAATGTTCTGTTGATGGTTAAATACATCATCCATCTGAGACTTCTGAAGATTTTTTTTTAGCATATAAGCACAGTGTGGGAAAAGCTTATCAGAGAACAAATTGAAGTATCAAGGGACCAACTAATGATCTTGAGGTTATCTTGAGATGATTTCAGGGCTTAGCATCCCTGCAGCCTGCTCCTCGACCAGGTCTCCTTTTTGTTACACACACCCCCAGGAAGCAGCCCATAGCAGCTGTCTAACTCCCAGGGTACCTATTTACTGCAAGTTAACAGCGGCATCAGGGTGAAAGAAACTCTGCCCATTTGTTTCTGCCTCCACCGGGGATTGAACCCGAAACCTCAGGACTACGAATCCGAAGTGCTGTCCACTCAGCTGTCAGGCCCCCTGTCCAGATCACCTTGGCCAACCACACCATCATTCAAGATGATTGCTCTGTTTATGCTAAAAAAAAGACAGCATTGAATGTACAGTAATGAAATGCCATTTTTTGTGGAGAGCCCTGTCGGCTCCTTGAAGCTATCCAAACTGATATGTGCTATATTAGTTATAATTAAGTCATCAGTCACAGCTCTTATGTGCCTACCAGGAATCACGAGCCAGAACCTGGCCCCCTCAGAGAGGCACAGGGAGCAATGGCCTATGAGCACTTTACATTAAAAGTATGTATGTCATAATTGCCATTCCCCAACTAGGGAAGGACCCAGAAAGGCAGGCGAAACAAAACAGACCACTGTCTGGTTAACCTGTGCAATCTGCATCCCAAAAGATTAAAATAACTCTCCTAGAAAGACACCAAACAAGCAACCCTTCATACAACTAGCACTTCCACTTTGTTAGCACGATTCACACTCCCCCCTCCCCTCATAGGTCGGGGAGGGGCAGCCGACAGCGCACCACTCCAGTTCTTGAACGATGAAAAACCGCTGACCAGAGGGAGGGGGCATGTCACGGAGGGGGCTCACCCAGAAAATAGCATTTAATTGTATTCAGTTCTGGTTTTCTGTGGGGGAGCCCCCATTGGCTTCCTGAAGCTATCTACCCAAAGATAAGCAAAAGGAGGGACTTACCCGGGAGGCAACAGCACCGCAGGTCTCAAGATGAAGAAGAGACAAACGTCCGCGACAGGTGCCCCAAAGCCACACACGGCTAGGAAGTAACCGTAACGTTCACTAGATATCTGGCAGCCAGGACCCCTGTTCAACCTCCAAAACCCCTGCGACCAAATGTCTACCCAAGACATGTTGCTGCTGCATGAGCAGCACACTTTCGAACATCATGGGTACGAGGGCAGACAGCAGGCTGGCTGGACTTGACGACAATGTGGACAATCTGAGACACAAGCCCTGGAACAGGGAACCAGGGAAACCAGATCTACCCAAAGAGCATTCACCGTACAGAACCAGTGGCCTGCAGGTAGCGCCATAAAGCTGCGCCAGTACGTGATACAACCCGGCCTAACCAACCAAGCATCCACGAACAATGGACCCCTCCAGAAGCCGCTGTCTCATTCTTTGCCAGAAAATAAGGAGAAGGCTACAAGCCACCTGGACCAAACGAACAGAACCCACGGCATCAGAGAGAGCACGAAACTGCCCAACCCAACCTCCAGAGGCCAAAGCCAACAAAAACAAGGTCCTTCAAAGCCATCCCTAACTGAATGGGCCACAAAAAGCAAGGAGAAGAAAGAAAAGAAATAACACAGTCTAAAGACCAAGAAGGCTCAAGCAGCACATGAGCAGGATGGAGGTGAAAAAATGCATGTGAGCTTGCGGAGCGGAGCAGAAGTAAACATCCACCCCAAATGCAAGCTGGAACGGCTCTGCCAACGCCGCACGATAAGAGACGACAAAATTAGGCATGAGATGCGACCCAAAAAAATGCCAAGAGAGAGAAAAGACAAAACAACCTGGTCTGAAATCACTGAAAACCCTTCTAAGAGAAAGAAAAGTGACATGGAAAGACTGCAAGAAACTTCAACTGTAGCTGGAAAGAAGACCGCAGGTGGGGACACCATCAAAGAAGCCACATGATCACCTTATAAATGGTGATACACATGCATCAGAAAGACCAGATGCATAGTGCAGANAGTTGATATAATAGCGCTAGAGATCTGCCATGAGGATAATAAATTAATGATCATAAATGCATATAGTCTACCGCCAGGCAGCACATGGTCTAAGGAGGAGCTAGATAGTAAACGAGAAGGTCTTATAACAATAATGAGAGAGATTATAGCGAGAGCGGATAACGATAGATCATGACTGTTGATAGTTGGTGACTTCAACTTGAAATCCATAGACTGAGAAGCATATGAAGCTAAAACAGAAGATTTTTGGACCTGTAGATTTGTAGACCTCATCCTGGAAACATTCTTGTATCAACATGTTAAACAAGCTATGAGGATGAGGGAATCTTGAGGTTATCTTGAGATGATTCCGGAGATTTTTTTAGTGTCCCCGTGGACCGGTCCTCGACCAGGCCTCCACCCCCAGGAAGCAGCCTGTGACAGCTGACTAACACCCAGGTACCTATTTACTGCAAGGTAACAGGGGCATAGGGTGAAAGAAACTCTGCCTATTATTTCTCGCCGGCGCCTGGGATCGAACCCAGGATCACAGGATTACAAGTCCAGCGTGCTGTCCGCTCGGCCTACCGGCTCCCGGGAAGGGGATGTTCCCTCCATGCTAGATTTGATATTTACCAGGAAAGAGGAAGAGATATTTGACATTCAGTACCTTCCTTGGGTAAAAGTGACCATGTCTTTTTGGGAATAAAGTATGCAATGCGTTATAATCTGGAAGAAAATAAGGATGTTGAAGCAGTTGAAAAACCTGACTTCAGGAGAGGATATTATGGCGACCTTAAAAATTTTTTTAGTGAGTATAATTGGACAGACTTGATGCTAGGCAAGGAAGTGAATGAGATGTATGTCAAGTTTTGTGAAATATGAAAAAGGCACAAAAAAATTTATACCAAAACAGAGATGCAGGGGCAAACCGCCCCAGAACTGCTAGCAGGCATCCTCCACAGCTCCGGGAACCAGCAACAGAGGCCCCGGCGCAGAGCCGTCCTTAAAGAAAAGGAAAGGTCCATGGGAAAGGCAGCAAGAAAGGGCTGCTGGTAAGGCCCAGAAGCCTTAACAGAAGGAACAGGCTCGAAAACCTCCGTCCCCCAACCCAAATGGGGCAGGCCCCGAAAACCACACGAGTCTCGGCCCCAACTAAACCCCGCCCTGACCCCAAAACCCGCAGACGGTCCGGAGCCGGGAACAGGAAGGGAAAGGGGTGAGCAGCACCTAACCAAAACGGTGCGGCTTCGGGGCATCCGAGTGGGAAACCAACCTAGAGTGTTGCAGCAACCTAACCTAGCTTGCAACACGAATGCCACCTGTACTCTGAACAGTAATAACATCAGGAGAGTACTGGAAAACAAGCGGAGAATATCTCTCGCAAGACTCCGGGTCAAGGTGTCAGTGACCCAACAGGCAGCATGACGGAGGTAAAAGTGATGAGTGTCACCCGGAGACAAGGGCACAGCAACCAACAATCCCGTACAAGACAGGTTGGAACCCAGAAGACACATTCAATGGTCCACTGAACCCAGACAGGGTTTCCAGGGCCCATAGACTGACTGCTATGGGAAGCCCGGGCAAGGTGTTGCTAACCGGTTAAGAAATCCAAAAAATAACAAGAGGGTAGAGGACAACACAGAAAACCCCTGCGACGTGTACAAGCACGGGGACCTAGCAGAGGGCCACCAAACACTAGTAGTGGAACTATAGCCACACTAGGCAGACCCCCAAGAGGCAAATGAAAATAAAAACAAAAGAAAAACCCCGCAAAAGTACACCGTCTCCAGAGGCAACAGGAACCGGTCGCCGCTTAGGTGGCAGGCCGCGCAACACCTTGACACCCTAACCAGCACAATACCAGTCCCTACCCAGGGCCAAACAAGGGCCCCAAGCCCCAGCTGGCCCCAAGGGCGAGGCAAATGATGAGCAGCAAGAACCTCTACGGGAATGGTTCCCGAACGCCCCAGGGAAGATAACCCTGTCACGCAGGGGCAGTACTCACAGGGCGCTTAGGGAAGTAAGCCCCTAAGCACATGCAGCCCCGGCACTGATGAGGTACTCCTGGCCACCGCACAACACAACACACGGCAGTGAATGCCACACAAGGCAAACACCGCCTAGGAAACTGAGGCCAGAGAAGCGTCTATCCCGGTTTACATTAGCTTACGAACTGAAGTTAGGCAGCTGGAGGTATGTCCGGGGCTCCCCCCTCCCCCTCTTGGGGCGGGGAGGGCTGGGCAGACAATCGGCGCAGCAGTGAAGTGTGATGTTTGCTTGTTTCCTTGTTTCCTTGGGATTGTAGGGAGTTTCTACCTCTCTGTTCAGTGTTTTGTTTTAGTTTTTTACCATGTGGGATTTGTTTGTTATGCCTACCTTTCTGGGTGCCTAACCCCGGTTGATGGCAGATAAGGAAAACCCCAACCACAAGGGGGTTTCCAGGGCCATTGCTCCCTGAAACCTCTCTGAAGGGGCCAGGTTCTGGCACTGGTCCTTGGTAGGTCTGAACTCCTTAGCTAATGTTCCGGTCTAATGTAACATACATTAGCCCGATAAGCTCCAGGGAGCCGTAGGGGCTCCCCACAGAAATGCCATGTTATGGAATGTGGAATCTATTTACATTAAATTCCATTTGCCAAGTGGTGCTCCATATACTTATTCTGTCCAGGTCTTCTTGAAGGGTATGACAATCATCTAAGTTATTGTGTTAATGTTAATTAACATTATTTAATATTAATTAAATAAGTTAATAATTATCAATGAATTAATTATTATGAATAATAGGTTAATTAATTTATTTAATAAAATAATATAATTATTGTGTTAAGTTAATGTTGTGACACTCCCCCCTGTCCGCATAAAATCAAATGTTCGCAATATTTTTTTTTATTCTTGTAACATGATAAATTCCTTCCCTGAACATGTACATGTAAAAAAAAAAAATCCACTTACTTTGGCTGTGGGGACATGGAGAAGGGAATGTCATGGGCTGGTTGCCCGTGTGTGAAGCTCCGAGAGATGGTCGCGCGGGCTATTCAAGCACTGCAAGTTGCCACAAATATATTTTCAATTATTTGTTTTATGTAATTTCCAATGCAGTTTTATTTGTGTTCTTTATCACATATAATGCGTAATTGTCTTCTTTACAATATATATACAGTAGAACGTTCATAATGTTCCATAGAACTGTGATACAAGTGCATCAGTAATGTGTCCAACAATAAATGTTTATTGTCAATATTACTTTTTCAAAATTCACTAAAATTACAATATGTACAGTTTCTCACACTATTTACATAGTAACACCCTGTATTACACACTCAGTACTCCAGAAGTGAGTGATAATCAACGAAACAGTCCATACAGTACACAGTGTGACTTTGCTCTCATTGGTCCAGGTACAAACAGATTTTCGCTTCCTGTTTCTTTGTCCTGAATGTTGCAAATATCGCACTCACGTACCCCCCTTAGCTTTAGTACCTGTTGGTGGTATGTAGCGAAGCTTGTGAAGTGAAAGGTAGTCTTGAAAAGATTATAGGAAAAGATCAATTTGTAAGGTAGTCTTGAATAGATTGCTTTGTACAGCATTCTGGAAGAGATTCAGCCATTCTGGAAGAGATTCGGCTATTCTTGAAAAGATCTATGGAAAACACCACAATAGAATCTGCTAACACTGCTCATTTATGCTTCATTTATCTCAGGGCTATGGGGGAGCCCGCTCGCAGTGTTAGGTCATTGTGCCTTCTGGGTGGGATGTTCGTCCCCCTCCTTCCCAGCTGCAGGGGGGTTTTCCCACATTTGCGGGTGTGTTTTGATGCATTGCCTTTCAGCTGCTTTCTTTTAGGCACTCATTTTCCTGTGAATGTCTCCCCGGCTCTCCACCAAAGTGGCACTGCATTTTGCTTACATGTGGATGTATGTGTGGGCTCACGTTTTTGGGGTGTTTGTCGCTCCTACTGGAGGTTTTATCCTCCTGCTGCCATTTTTCTGTATGCAGGTATGATTGTGTGTGTGTCTGTGTTGATATATATGTAATTGTGTGTCTGTCTCTGGTTTCTGGCCGCCTGTTGATGTTTTTTCTTCTACCGGCTTGTGTGGTGGCTCGGGTTTCTTCCGGGTGCGTTTCCGAGTTCCGTTGAGTTCTTTGGATTCATTTTCAGGAGGTTTCCTCTTGGATTTGCCTTGGGGAAGGTTCAGGGAGCCCATGGTGGTGCTTCTCTTTGTGCACAGGCTTTGGCTTCTCCTAAGGCCCTAGCCTCTTATGAGTGCAGTTCCCTGTCCCCATCCAGGGGTCTTTGGTGGTTCTCAATTTTCCTGGCTTGCAGACAGCTCTCTCTGCTTAGACCTGGGCCTTGGCTTTTCAGTTTTCCATATTTTGACTGTTTTGTTGGCATTTTGTTTTCTTCTGCTTTGCGGGAGGCTTCTGCTTATTGCCGTCCTCTTGCTGCTTTTTGATGGTCTGGGGTGGGCGTTTCTCGTGTTCCTGGACTAGTTGTGCCAGGGTATAGATCCATGATCTCAAGGTGGGCCTTGTGCTAGCTTCTGTGCCGGTGCCTCCTTCGGTTCCGTCTGGAACAGGCCAGCGTTGTGCCCGCTCTGCTCGTACGTCGGTTTCTGGGTGGGGGGGAAGTTCCGGCCCTTTAACGGGTCACTGGGTGGGGGGGGAGTGCCAGCCCGTTAACAGGTCACTGGTCGCTTTAACAGTGGGTGGCTGGCGCCATTTGCCCACGCCTGATCCCACGTTTCGTAAGCGTTTTGAGTCACCTCCTCCGGCATGTGGTGTTGGGCGGCTCCTCGTTCGGGCGGGTTCAGGGCTCACATGGCTGGCACCTATCCCTGTGTTTTGTCAGGTCATCTTGAAGTAATTACCTAAGTGTAATTACCTAAGTGTAGTTATAGGATGAGAGCTACGCTCGTGGTGTCCCGTTTTCCCAGCACGCTTTGTCATATAATCCTTTGAAATTACTGACGGTTTTGGCCTCCACCACCTTCTCACTTAACTTGTTCCAACCGTCTACCACTCTGTTTACAAAAGTGAATTTTCGTATATTTCTCCGGCAGCTTCGTTTTGTTAGTTTAAATCTATGACCTCTTGTTCTTGAAGTTCCGGGTCTCAAGAATTCTTCCCTATCAATTTTATCGATTTCTGTTACTATTTTGAACGTAGTGATCATATCGCCTCTTTTTCTTCTATCTTCTAGTTTTTGCATATTTAATGCCTCTAACCTCTCCTCATAGCTCTTGTCCTTTAGTTCTGGGAGCAACTTAGTAGCATGTCGTTGCACCTTTTCCAGTTTGTTAATGTGCTTCTTAAGATAGGGGCACCATACAACCGCTGCATATTCCAGCTTTGGTCTAATAAAAGTCGTGAACAATTTCTTTAGCATTTTGCCATCCATGTAATTAAAAGCAATTCTGAGGTTAGAAAGTGTAGCATAGGCTCCTTGCACAATGTTCTTAATGTGGTCCTCAGGTGACAGTTTTCTATCTAGAACCACCCCTAGATCCTTTCTTTGCCAGAATTCTTTAAAGATTTCTCACATAATTTATAGGTTGTGTGGGGTCTATGTTCTCCAATTCCACATTCCATAACATGGCATTTATTCACATTAAATTCCATTTGCCAAGTGTTGCTCCATATACTTATTTTGTCCAGGTCTTCTTGAAGGGCATGACAATCATCTAGGTTTCTTATCTTCCCTATTATCTTAGCATCATCAGCAAACATATTCATGTAATTCTGTATTCCCACTGGTAGATCGTTTATGTAGACAATGAACATTACCGGTGCAAGAACTGAACCTGTGGTACTCCACTCGTAACATTCCTCCAATCCGATATCTTGCCTCTGATTACGGCCCTCATTTTTCTGTCAGTTAGGAAATTTTTCATCCATGTTAGTAGCTTACCTGTCACTCCTCCAATATGTTCCAGTTTCCAGAACAACCTCTTATGGGGAACTCTGTCGAAAGCCTTTTTTTAGGTCCAGATAGATGCAGTCAACCCAACCATCTCTTTCCTGTAAAATCTCTGTGGCTCGATCATAAAAACTGAGCAAGTTCATTACACAGGATCTTCCAGATCGAAAACCATACTGTCTGTCTGATATTATATCATTTTCCTCCAGGTGTTCTACCCATTTAGTTTTAATTATTTTTTCCAATATTTTGACTATTACACTTGTCAATGATACAAGTCTATAATTAAGGGGGTCTTCCCTGTTTCCACTTTTGTAGATTGGAACTATGTTAGCCTTTTTCCACACATCAGCTACAACTCCTGTACACAGGGATGCCTGAAAAATCAGTTGAAGTGGAATGCTGAGCTCAGGTGCACATTCTCTCAGAACCCATGGTGAAACTCCATCTGGACCAACTGCTTTGTTCTTACTTAGCTCCTTGAGCATTTTTCCACTTCATCTCTAGACACCTCTATGTGCTCTATGTTGTTCCCTGGAATTCTTATTGTGTCTGGTTCCCTAAAGATTTCATTTTGTACAAACACACTTTGGAAATTTTCGTTTAGTGTTTCACACATTTCCTTTTCATTTTCCGTGAATCTATTTCCCATTTTCAACCTCTGAATATTATCCTTTACCTGCAATTTGTTGTTTATGAATTTATAGAATAGACCTGGTTCTGTTTTACATTTGTCTGCAATCCTTTTCAAAATTTCTTTCTGCCTCTCTCTTCACTGCCGTGTAGTTTTTCTCGCATCTTTGTATCGCTGGTATGTTTGGGGTTCTGCCTCTTCCTGTATTGATTCCATTTTTGTGTCTTTTGTCTCTGGCCCTCTCGCAATTTTATTGAACCAATCCTATTTCCTAGTTCTGCATCTCTGTTTTGGTATAAATTTTTTGTGCCTTTACATATATTTCACAAAACTTGACATACATCTCATTCACTTCCTTGTCTAGCATCAAGTCTGTCCAATTATACTCACTAAAAAAATTTCTAAGGTGGCCATAATGTCCTTCCTGAAGTCAGGTTTTTCAACTGCTTCAACCTCCTTATTTTCTTCCAGATTATAACGCATTGCATACTTTATTCCCAAAAAGACATGATCACTTTTACCCAAGGGAGGAAGGTACTGAATGTCAAATATCTCTTCCTCCTTCCTGGTAAATATCAAATCTAGCATGGAGGGAACGTGCCCTTCCCTCATCCTCGTAGCTTGTTTAACATGTTGGTACAAGAATGTTTCCAGGATAAGGTCTACAAATCTACAGGTCCAAAAATCTTCTGTTTTAGCTTCATATGCTTCCCAGTCTATGGATTTCAAGTTGAAGTCACCGACTATCAACAGTCGTGATCTATCGTTATCCGCTCTCGCTATAGTCTCTCATTATTGTTATAAGACCTCCGCATTTACTATTAGCTCCTCCTTTGACCATGTGCTGCTTGGCGGTGGACTATATGCATTTATGATCATTAGTTTATCATCTTCATGGCAGATCTCTAGTGCCATAATGTCAACTTCTTGTGGATTGGCAGTCATTATTTCTTCACCTTTAGGTGTTCTTTCACCAGCACAGCAACGCCACCGCCTTTCCTAATTTTTCTGTCCCGTCTCCAATTGAGTAGCCCTTGGGAATATGACCTCATTTAACCCTCAAACCGCTAGGAGCCCAAATGGAATTCACACCCACAGGCGCAACAAAAAAAAAAATCCAAAAAATTCTTTCGTCTTATAGAAGTGTTTATTTTTGTTCCCTGATCACGGAAAAAATAACAAAAAAATCGTAGGTGGCATATTTTAGCCGCAATAGGGTAGGGAAGTGTGGCAAAAAGGGGCGTTGCAGAGCCTTCGCCAGACGAGGTCTACTCCGCCCGAGCTGTCAGATGGCAGTTGCCACAAATATATTATTCCTAATTATTTCATTGTCTCTGATTGATTTTTTCTTAGTTTTTTTGCAGTAATATATTCCATACAGTGAATTGTGGTATATTTTATTAAAATGTGTGAGCCATCGCTGTACTCAAAATTATGGTGTGCATATAAGTGATTCAATTATTATGTTCATAAAACAATAAACAAATAGTTTTGCTGTTGTACACTATATACACAGGTTATATATAAGTATCTGCATGTTTTGTTCACCATAACGAACTACTAAGTTGGTCTTGTGAGTCAAAAGCAACGAGGAGTGACCGCCACACACCAGCGAGCCACTCACTGCCACGCCCTCCCTCACCACCACCTCACTCACCCTCATTTACCTCCCACAATACTGTTTTTGCATTTTTTCACTACACACAGATGTTATATATACGTATTTACATGTTTTGTTCACCATAACTGTACATCTAAGCTTGTATGGTGAGTAAACGCACAAAGACGTAGCTACTCCACAGTCAGCTGATCGGCGGCCACCCTCAAGGCCAGACGCACTAATATTTCTCCTCCAACAATATTGGTTGTGGTGTTATTACGCTATATACACACATTATATATAAGTATCTACCTGTTTTATTCACCATACCTGTACAAATAAGCTGGTATGGTGCCCAAAGACCATAGTGGCCATCAGTAAACAACACGCTAAGTCGTGCAGACGACGCTCCTCTCTCACCAAAATGGCGGCTCCCAACCTACTCCTCTCGCTGTTATCTCACACTATACACACGTTATATGTAAGTATCTACATTTGTGTTCACCATAGCGAACCACTAAGCTGGTATGGTGAGTGCAGTCAATAAATGGTGGCCACACACAGTCAGAAGACGACGCCACAACCCTCCCTCCACAGCCGTACTCCTCCCTCCATCGAGCACAGCGCTAAATATCTCCACAATCAAGCTGTTATCAGAATCCTGGTCAGTTTTATCAAATTCAGGGGGCTTCAGTAATACTATCACTGCTAAATAATAGCAGTATCACTTATATTTTGGCATTTGTAGGCGATGCTGTGGTCACAAGCTGAACAGCGGTGCTGTGGTCACAAGCTGAACAGCGGTGCTGTGAGCTCGTGCTGCGTGCGCCAGCCTTGGTGGCTGGTGCAATACTGACGCTCTCACTCCCAAGAATGTTGGGCTGGATTTTTTTTCTAGGTGGCATCTGGCAACTATCAGTCGTGGCTGTACTATAGCTGCCCCTATCCCAGGCGGGGCGTTTAAATTATAGCACTAGACACAAAATCATATATAAATGATGTGCACGGTTTGAGGGTTAATGACCAGGTGATGGGGTGAGTCCCCTCTTCTCCTGTATCTAGCCCCCCCCCCCATTGCATTATTTTTTAACAGGATTTGAGTTTTATTTCACCCTTCCCTTTATATCAACAATACTAAGCCAATTACACTTGCAAATAAAAGTGTCAATCAATTGTTTTTTTTAGAATCCAGCATATACTTTGCCAAGGGTGTGACTCAGTGACCTTCCCTTTGGCTATGGGAAACATCAATAAGCATATCATACTTTCTGTACTTGAAAATAGTTTGCAAGGACCAGCACGGTATTTTTTTTTATTTATATATACAAGAATCCTTAGATACTTGTACAGCCAATAGCATGCATAGTGTTTCGGGAAAGTCTGTAATCCTATGTTCCCCGGAATATAACCTGCTAAATCATTTAACAACCAGGTACCCATTTTACTGTTGGGTAAACAGAGGCTACAGGTAAGGGTTGATGCCCAGTAAAGCCTTTCTGGCCAGGATACAAACCCAGGCCAAAGTGCTCGCAAAATGGCAGGCGAGTGTCTTACCACTAAGCCACGGGGACTGCTGCAGTATATTGCAGGCATGTGGAGTTTCACATCAAATATGAAATCCCCTATCCAAGTATAACTGTAAACAAGCAATGACGGAAGGTGCTTAGTGAGGCACCAACTGTAGTGGTAAGATGTGAGGCAATTGTTAGGTTACCAAATATGTTTTTAATGTCATTGATTGTCAAGGACTATATGTCTTATGTAAATATTCAATAACTTTTACAAATAGTTTTCAGTTATGCAATATCCCCACTTGCCAATGTTTCTTGACAGATC
>WNGS01164858.1:5286557-5310313 GCA_020271785.1 Procambarus virginalis | reverse complement strand
TTCTGAAACCTGGTCTATTTCAATCCCCCCTTCCTTTCCCCATCTCTTTCTTTAAGTTCTTGCTTTATTTCATCCCTGTTCCCTTCTTGGTAGGTCTTACCTTAATCATTTAAAACCCCTCTCTTACTATTTATCGTCTGTCCTATTCTAGTACCCCTCTTCCTATGAGAACTTGCCTTATTTCCACCCCTCTTCCTGTAATTACGTGTTTTATTCTAGTACTTTTGCATCTCGAGGATGCTAAAATACGTCATCCGCACTCCAGTAAACTTTCCAGTGACGCAAAAAACATCACTCTGATTACTATTCACAAAACGTGTATATTTAGTGCTGTCATGCATAATCTATTATAAATGCACTCTTGCTTTTGCATGTATTCTCTAGAGTGAAATATTCGGTGTCAAAATATTCTCATTTGTGAATATTTTGACACCGAATTTATAGGTATAACCCAAGAAATAACTAAGAAAACCAAAAAATTATTGTAAAAAAATTCACATTGCTGAGCAGCCAGTGAGTGAGGCTGGGAACCCAGATATGCTCAGGCATTCATTGAGAGGCTTGATTGCCAAAGTGCTAATAAAGACAGACCTTACATGAGTGGGGCCATGTGAGGTCTTGCTTTATTAAAACCTTTCTGTAAAACCATTTCTTTCAACAGTTCTATAAGAACTTGCTCAATTAATTTCAACCTGTGAGATATTGCTATATTTTATTTCACTCTTCCCCTAATAACAGATTTTGCTCTTTTATTTTACCCCTCCCATTTAATGTGAGTTCTTCCTTTTTTTATTTCACCTCTCCCCTTTCCCATGAGATCTTGACTGATTTTGTTGTCACCCCTCCCTTTTCCTGTGAGATCTTATTTTATTTCATCTCTCTTGCCTTTTTGTGAGGTTTTCAGCACCTATCTTTACACGAAATCATACTTTGCTGCAGTCTCTCCTTCCTATGAGTTTACTTCAATTCACCCACTACCCCTCTTTATGTAAGGCCTTATGTCTTCCTCCCCCCTAACTCCAGTCCCTATAATTTTCTAAGGTTCTCCCTTCCTATGAAATTCTGCTTTATTCTGACATCATCTTACATGATCTTGCTCTATTTCACTCCAACTTACAGATCTTTTTTTATTTTCACTCTCCTACCTGTGAGATCTTGATTTTGACACCCACCCCCTTATCAACCATAATAATTAATAACTTATCTTGTGCCATAGTGTCATTATTAGTGCCAATGTCATTGTGCTATGTATAATGTGTGTGTCAGTTATTCTTGTCAGTTATTATTTAGGGTCCTGGTAGTATAGTTAGGTTCATTCTCGACACACAATTGAGAATTCCGGGTTTGAATTCCTGATGGGACAGAAATGGTTGGGCACATTTCTTTCACCTAATGCATCTGTTCACCCTAGCAGTGAGTAGGTAAGTAGTGAGCATTCTGGGCGGAGTCAGTAATTCGGCCTGGGTAGGGGTGGGGGGGGGGACCTCGACAAAAGCCAAAACATGTATGAATACACTCCGGCTTCCTGTTCCCCGACACAATGAATTATTATTCAGGTTAAGGCCAGAAGTGGATGGATGACTGTGTGGACATGCAGCCACTTGGCTAAGGGGACCATGACAAGCCTAACAGGCTTTCCCTCTCCCTTCAACAATGGAAACCTATATAATAATAATGATACACTAAGTCAGAATTTGTGTTTTTATGTCAAGTGTTTTGTGTTGCCTAATGCAATATAGTAATCTATTTGCAACAGGTTGCATAAATGAGTCCATTTGCAACAGGTTGCTGCAACAAAATTATTTGGCAAGAATTAACCAGTGTGTTACTGTTTTAGCCAAACTGTACTTATACCAGTAACAACTACCAAGTTCCTTGAATTCTAAGTCTTACAATATATCACCTAAATCAGGCTTCTCTGGTAAAGTTAGGTTTTTATTACTTGAAGCCTGCCTAGCCATCCCCTACCTGGCTACCCATGAAACTTGAAACTCAAACTATAGCATGATTCTCACACCAACTGTTTCCTATATTTGATGGAAATATTAACAAAATCTTGGAGCTGCCCATTGCTTTTAATGTGATTATTTGTGTTTTAGTTTGAAAAGTCCAAGTGATTGCAACCTAACTAGAGAAGCTGAATACCAGTGCTTCTGCATATTTGCAGAAAGTTAGAGTTAGGGTTACACAAAATACGAGAGTTCCACCACTGCAAAGGCCAAATTCACATTTCCAAACTGCTATCTAGGAAATACTTTATAATACTGTATGTATATCAAATTTAAAGTCTTTCATGTGCTGCAAATACCTTAAAGTAATGTTTACCAAGCACTTATAAGGTGTTTCAGCTATTATAAAGATACAAAACTAAATTTTGTTAATAATAAAATGCCGTCCTTACATCAGCTTTAAGACTGCTATGTGACAACCAAAAACCTGCTTACACTATTCCTTGCTACATATACTGCCCAAAACTATAAAGAGATTACTAAGAGGTAATACTATACCAAATTCACATACACTTGGTTGTAAACTTACATACAAATAAATAATGATAAATAGATCAATATACGTAGCAAATTTTCATCAAGGTCAGATTTACTCATTTAATAATTTAAAAGAGTCAATCCCTTACCATAGACTGCATTATGCTGACAAAATGCTGATAGAAGTGTTTTCCAAGTAATATGAATACTGTAATGAAAAATTAAATCATAATGCGAATGCTACATCATCAGTGGGGTTATGTTATTGTTGTACTGTATATTAAAACATCTGGAAAGCAATGAGCTGTTGTTCTTTAGTGCTATAAATATGGTATGTTTCTCCTAGGCATGGGTCATACTCAGCATATTTACCCAAGTTGTGTATTTTATATATTGTATATATATACAGTGTGTGTATATGCAGTATTATATATATATGTTGTACCTAGTAGCCAGAACGCACTACTCAGCCTACTATGCAAGGCTCGATTTGCCTAATAAGCCAAGTTTTCATGAATTAATGTTTTTTCGACTACCTAACCTACCTAACCTAACCTAACGTAACTTTTTCGGGTACCTAACCTAACCTATAAAGATAGGTTAGGTTAGGTTAGGTAGGGTCGGTTAGGTTCGGTCATATATCTACGTTAATTTTAACTCCAATAAAAAAAAATTGACCTCATACAAAATGAAATGGGTAGCTTTATCATTTCACAAGAAAAAATTAAAGAAAATATATTAATTCAGGAAAACTGGATTATTAGGCAAATCGGGCCTTGCATAGTAGGCTGAGAAGTGCGTTCTGGCTACTAGGTACGACATATATATATATATATATATATATATATATATATATATACACATATATATATATATATATATATATATATATATATATATATATATATATATATATATATATATATATATATATATATATATGTATATATATATATATATATATATATATATATATATATATATATATACATATATATATATATGTATATATATATATATATGTATATATAATATATATATATATATATATATATATATGTATATATATATATATATATATGTCGTACCTAGTAGCCAGAACTCACTTTTTGGCCTACTATGCAAGCCCCGATTTGCCTAATAAGCCAAGTTTTCCTGAATTAATATATTTTCTCAAATTTTTTTCTTATGAAAAGATAAAGCTACCCATTTCATTATGTATGAGGTCAATTTTTTTCATTGGAGTTAAAATTAACGTAGATATATGACCGAACCTAACCAACCCTACCTAACCTAACCTAACCTATCATTATAGGTTAGGTTAAGTTAGGTAGCCGAAAAAGTTAGGTTAGGTTAGGTTAGGTAGGTTAGGTAGTCGAAAAACAATTAATTCATGAAAACTTGGCCTATTAGGCAAATCGGGCCTTGCATAGTAGGCTGACAAGTGCGTTCTGGCTACTAGGTACGACATATATATATATATATATATATATATATATATATATATATATATATATATATATATATATATTATATATATATATATATATATATATATAATCACCTTGGGCAGTGGTGCCTCAAACACCTGTCCTCTGACAGGGAGGCGGATGGACTACTGATTGTACTATGCGTTAGCCTGAAAAGAAACAGTTCCCAAGGGCCCAGATGGGTCTTGCCAATCTTTATGGCTACCATTCAAGCACACAAGGATTAGGAATACCATGCCCTAATTCATATAAACTGTTTACCATTCTGCAGTGGCTGTAATATTTCATTCACGTGCAGATGAAGAGAAACAATAACATGACTGAAAAATGTTGGTTTGTGATTGTTAGTAGATTGTGACCATTATCAAGTCTTGATAATGGTCCAGGATGGACCAAAATGTCACTGTCTCTCCAATTTGTAGTGTGTGGTTTGGTCAACACTTCATTCAGCTTGAGTGCCTCGAACACCTGTCCTCTTATGTGGGAGGCAAACTCTCTATTGACTGTACTATGGGTTAGCCTAAAAGAGAAGGTTCCCAAGGCAACTATCTGCTGCCCAGTTAGGAATTCCATATCTCCGTGGCTACCACTCAAGCACAGAAGGATTAGGAACACCACGCCCTATGTCATATCTTAACCATCTGGGCAGCATTTAGTTACCTTGGAAACCTTCTCTTTTAAGGCTAACCCATAGTACAGTCGGTAGAGTGTCTGCCTCCCATGTTAAAGGACAGGTGTTTGAGGCACTTAGTGCCCAAGGTGAATGAAATGTTAAATCCACGGAAGTGTGGCATACAGATTATATTGTGGTACGTATTAGTAATACCACGACTTAGGGCGTGGTATTACTAATCCTTCTTTGCTTGAGTGATAGCCATGAAGATAGGGAATTTGGGCAGTGGTTAGTTGTCATGGAACCTTCTCTTTTAAGGATAACCCATAGTACAGTCTGTAGATAGTCTGCCTCCCACATCAGAAAACGGTCTAGTATAGTACATATTATACGTACTTACATATTATATGTATATTATATGTACTGTACCATATTAGGCCCAGGATTGCTTGGAGAGGGGTAAGTAATGTTCTATTGTATATCTATGTTGTGGGTTAAGATTTGGCCATTTAACCAAATCCATTTATTTTTTTATTTTATTTATTTATTTATACGAGAGTTTTACATTCTTGTACAGCCACTAGTACGCGTAGTGTTTCAAGTAAGTCCTTAATCCTATGTTCCCCGGAATATGACCCCCAGGAAAAATCATTTAACAACCAGGTATGTACCCATTTTACTGTTGAGTTAAACAGAGGCTACAATTAAGGATTTGTGCCCAGTAAATCCTCCCCGGCCAGGATATGAACCCAGGACAAACCGCTCGCCAAATGCCAGGCGAGCGTCTTAACCACTACACCATGAGGACTGCAAAGCTTCAATGAGAAGGACTTTTACGAGGACTTTATAATGCTAAGCATCAACGTTTTGGTTGTCCATCATTACATATTGATACTTTCAACCAAATAGTTACTATAAGTACTGTCTAAGTTTCACGTATCCAAACACTATGGCAACGACCCCTCACTGGGTAAGCCAGACATCCCCATAAGCAAAAGTCTTACCCGGGAAGTCCAAAAATGACCATTTTTGCAATTATTTGTACCACAACCAACATAATTTGAATTTCTACACACACACACTATAAATAACAAATATGATTTAAAACAAAAACTTCAGCTTACTGTTATAGTTCATCTTCTTGTTTGATACTGTAGATCTTGAAATGTGTAGTTCTTGATTAGATTAGATAACCTAATCAACGGTTATCCAGATTTCTGTCCAGATGTGGTGAAGTTTTGCCAGAAAATTATCCAGAGTTGACTTAGACCCCATGGAAATCTCCATTATCCAGCCAAATCTTCGGTTATCTGGATTTCTGTCCAATAATAGGGAAGTTTTGGCAGTAAATTATCTGGACATAATTTTGACCAGATAACCCAAATATTCGATTCAGCGGGCTTTGGATAACTGGGCTCATGCAGTAGTGAACTATCATTTTAGGAGAATGGACTGATATAATTATATATACAGTATGTCACTAGGAATAAAATACAACATAACCATGTGTAATACTCAGCAGTCTTAAAATCATTCAACAAATTCAAGTTAAATTGATTAAACAAATTGGTTATTGCAGGTATATGGCTGGGAGAAGACAAGTATTTCTTCTTAAGCAGCGACAGTGAAGTGATGAGAGGGAAGAAGGGCCAAAATGGAGTTCACATCTGTAAGACCAAATCTGCCATCATCATTGGATATTACGAGGATCCCATTCAACCAGGACAGTGTGCCAAGGAGGTGGAGAATGTAGCAGAGTACCTGAAGGGCCAGAATTACTGAGTCCCCCTAGAAAGCCTATATAGATTAGATTAAAAACTTCACAGCATCATAGTTATGTCTGCAAAGAAGATTTGGCATGACATGACAGATGCTCTATCTCATCCCTTCTGGATTCTACAGCTTTGTTTCTATATGAAAATCATGGCACCAATCTTATTTTTATACATGAAAATCATGGTCCTTAACCATTATTAAAAAAACCTGGTTCTCTATCAAATTTGTCTGTCCAAACGTGTAAACTACGATGTCACAATATTGATCTTTTAATATAAAAGCCATGGCTCTATGTAAGTTTCTTTCAATGAGAAATCCATTGTTCTATACCTTTGTGAAAACAGATACTGTATAAAATTATAGTTTAACAACCTGTTGTTAAATAAACAATCCTATTAATTAAAGCAATCATACAATTGGGATAATGATGATATATAATTATAATATGTAAACTTAATTTGATACATATAATACATTAAAAAGTCCTTTATTTCAGTTTAGTCATACCCTTTTATTGAATGCATCTGAGCAAGAGATGAAAGTAAGAGAGCAGGGAAAGGGAGAGGAATATGGGGCAGAAGGGAATAAGAAGGTGTGAAGGGACTGGCATAGAGAGGGAGAAAGACATAGGGAAGAGAAGGAGAGGGGTACAGATGGAGGGACAGAGGCACAATATACTTATATCACATATAAGAAAGGACTAGGTAGTGAAGTAGTGAAAAGGAAAACAAAAAGGAAAAATTAAGTTGCAGGGAATAAGTAATAGCAGAGGAAGTGTAAATAGCAACAAAAGACAGTGTGTGTGGGCTCACAGCAAGGACTGAGTGGTACCCATCAGGGGTGCAAGGGCTGTCTTGTAGGTACCTTATTTCTTCCAAGAGAACAAAGGCTCTCCAGGCTGTGGTGGGTATGTGGGCCTGCGGGCCACTCCAAGCAACAGCCTAGTGGACCAAACTGTCACAAGTCAAGCCTGGCCTCGGGCCGGGCTTGGGGAGTAGAAGAACTCCCAGAACCCCATCAACCAGGTATCAACCAAGTATCAACCAGAGGTGAGATTGAGAAAATTGGAGGAAGATGAGAAGTTAGAAGCGAATGGTGAGAAGACTGAAAGAACACTCGGCTAAAAATATGCTTTTAACACTTTAACATTCTGTACTTCAACAGTAAATGTTCTGTTGATGGTTAAATACATCATCCATCTGAGACTTCTGAAGATTTTTTTTAGCATATAAGCACAGTGTGGGAAAAGCTTATCAGAGAACAAATTGAAGTATCAAGGGACCAACTAATGATCTTGAGGTTATCTTGAGATGATTTCAGGGCTTAGCATCCCTGCAGCCTGCTCCTCGACCAGGTCTCCTTTTTGTTACACACACCCCCAGGAAGCAGCCCATAGCAGCTGTCTAACTCCCAGGGTACCTATTTACTGCAAGTTAACAGCGGCATCAGGGTGAAAGAAACTCTGCCCATTTGTTTCTGCCTCCACCGGGGATTGAACCCGAAACCTCAGGACTACGAATCCGAAGTGCTGTCCACTCAGCTGTCAGGCCCCCTGTCCAGATCACCTTGGCCAACCACACCATCATTCAAGATGATTGCTCTGTTTATGCTAAAAAAAAGACAGCATTGAATGTACAGTAATGAAATGCCATTTTTTGTGGAGAGCCCTGTCGGCTCCTTGAAGCTATCCAAACTGATATGTGCTATATTAGTTATAATTAAGTCATCAGTCACAGCTCTTATGTGCCTACCAGGAATCACGAGCCAGAACCTGGCCCCCTCAGAGAGGCACAGGGAGCAATGGCCTATGAGCACTTTACATTAAAAGTATGTATGTCATAATTGCCATTCCCCAACTAGGGAAGGACCCAGAAAGGCAGGCGAAACAAAACAGACCACTGTCTGGTTAACCTGTGCAATCTGCATCCCAAAAGATTAAAATAACTCTCCTAGAAAGACACCAAACAAGCAACCCTTCATACAACTAGCACTTCCACTTTGTTAGCACGATTCACACTCCCCCCTCCCCTCATAGGTCGGGGAGGGGCAGCCGACAGCGCACCACTCCAGTTCTTGAACGATGAAAAACCGCTGACCAGAGGGAGGGGGCATGTCACGGAGGGGGCTCACCCAGAAAATAGCATTTAATTGTATTCAGTTCTGGTTTTCTGTGGGGGAGCCCCCATTGGCTTCCTGAAGCTATCTACCCAAAGATAAGCAAAAGGAGGGACTTACCCGGGAGGCAACAGCACCGCAGGTCTCAAGATGAAGAAGAGACAAACGTCCGCGACAGGTGCCCCAAAGCCACACACGGCTAGGAAGTAACCGTAACGTTCACTAGATATCTGGCAGCCAGGACCCCTGTTCAACCTCCAAAACCCCTGCGACCAAATGTCTACCCAAGACATGTTGCTGCTGCATGAGCAGCACACTTTCGAACATCATGGGTACGAGGGCAGACAGCAGGCTGGCTGGACTTGACGACAATGTGGACAATCTGAGACACAAGCCCTGGAACAGGGAACCATGGAAACCAGATCTACCCAAAGAGCATTCACCGTTACAGAACCAGTGGCCTGCAGGTAGCGCCATAAAGCTGCCGCCAGTCACGTGATACAACCCCGGCCTAACCAACCAAGCATCCACGAACAATGGACCCCTCCAGAAGCCCGCTGTCTCATTCTTTGCCAGAAAATAAGGAGAAGGCTACAAGCCACCTGGACCAAACGAACAGAACCCACGGCGTCAGAGAGAGCACGAAACTGCCCAACCCAACCTCCAGAGGCCAAAGCCAACAAAAACAAGGTCCTTCAAAAGCCATCCCTAACTGAATGGGCCACAACAAAGCAAGGAGAAGAAAGAAAAGAAATAACACAGTCTAAAGACCAAGAAGGCTCAAGCAGCACATGAGCAGGATGGAGGTGAAAAAATGCATGTGAGAGCTTGCGGAGCGGAGCAGAAGTAACATCCACCCCAAATGCAAGCTGGAACGGCTCTGCCAACGCCGCACGATAAGAGACGACAAAATTAGGCATGAGATGCCGACCCAAAAAATGCCAAGAGAGAGAAAAGACAAAACAACCTGGTCTGAAATCACTGAAAACCTTCTAAGAGAAAGAAAAGTGACATGGAAAGACTGCCAAGAAACTTCAAACTGTAGCTGGAAAGAAGACCGCAGGTGGGGACACCATCAAAGAAGCCACCTGATCACCTTATAAATGGTGATACACATGCATCAGAAAGACCAGATGCATAGTGCAGAGCAGTAAGGCAAACCAGCGAGGTACCTCACAAGCCCGACCTGCTGAAAGAGGCAGAGCCGCGGAAAAACCACCCGGGTTTAGACACCCGAGCAAGCAGCGTCTGAAACCAAGGCTGGGCCAGCTACCATGGAGCCAGGGGAACCACTCACCCCGATATGAATCCAGCCGAGCCAGAAACCGGAGCAACAGCTGGACCAGGGCAAAGAGGGAAGGAACCCCCCACGGCCAGTCGTACTGAAAAGCGTCTACTGCGAGGGCCTTGCAGTCGGGAACCGGCGCCATATACCGTCTGGGAAATGCCCAGACCATGCCAAATGCAAAGAGGTCCACCTCCTGGAGCCAGTACGCCTGACAAAGTCAAAGGAAGGAGGCGGAATCGATTGTCCACTCTGTGGAAAGAGGCATGAAACATGACAGACTGTCTGCTATGGACGACGGACACACACCCGGAATGTGAGCAGCGTGGAGAGCTAAAACTCAAGAACTCAGCAGAACAGCTCCCCGAAGTGACCAGCCCTAAAGCCACAGACCGAAGAGACCTCCCCAGGTTGATACAAGGAAACATGGGGAGCAGTCCGAATGGAGCCGGATCACTGAGCCCCCAAGAAAGCCGGATCCATCGCAGCACCTGCCACACAGCTGCAAATACCGGCATCATGCTGTGAGCTGGAAGGAAGGACTGCGCCCAATGCCCCTGGCCAGCCTGGTTAGCACTGATCGCAAAACCCCAACCGAGAGATGAGGCATCTGTTAACACATCAAATGAGGGGGAGAGGAAGGCGCAATGGCACTTAAAAAGAGGCTGCTCCGAAGATACCAGAACAGCCTCCGAAGCCAAACCCAGCCCAGCGGAGAAACCAGCAGAGCAAAGTTCAGGCTCCCCCACAGCTGCTTGAGCAACTGTCGATGAACTCAGGTCCCCCCTCAAAACAGCTGAAGATGGGACTGCAACCAGAGCAAAGGCCCAGCCAAGCCCAAACTCAGGATGGAACCAACTGGGCCTTCTGCCAAGTTACCAGGAATTCAAATCCAGCAAGCTGGAAAAGAACTAGAACCCTGGCAAGCAGACAAGCAAACCGGCAGGAAGCCCACACCAACCAGTCATTGAGGCAGGCTGCCAGCCAGGAAGACACCGGAACCTCGAAATGCATCCGATCAGCGCCAAGGGCATCCTGAGCCTCTGCAAGGGGAAGCCAAGAGGAAGAAAACCTCTGAAAACACGAATCCAAGGAAAACAAGGGCACCTGGAAATGAACCTGGGGAAGATCCCTACCTACTGCATTTAACGATGGATAAGACGCACTTTTTTTTTATAAAAATGAGTCCCACGGCTAAAACGATCGTAATACAGACAGGATACCGAGGGCCGTAAATGTGGGAGTTGGATGAGCATACAGGGAAAGGTCGCTAGGCACAAAATTAGTACCCATACTAAAATACAGTAATGAAAACAAAGCCAATGACCACAGTCCGTGAACACAAGACTGAGGTGATAATATACAGAAGTACCAGTACCCAGTCTCGTACATAAGACAAGACTGTCCCGGGAACACAAGACCGCCACCCACAATTCCTCATGGGGGAACAGACAGGGCAGAAAAATGAATGAATCAATACGATTGGTACACCCATAATGGGACACAGGTGGTAACCGTGTACCCAAAGAAACCACAGATATTATTACAATGGACTTGTCCAGAGGCAAAGTAGTAAGGAAAGGGAAAGCAGGAGGCAGGGACATAGAAATGCAGGAGATTCAGAAGCTCAGGAATGTGCTGACCATTAAAATGATGGGTGAGAAGCAGGTCCAAAGAGCAAAGCACAACCCTTGCAAGCATAACTAAAAAGAGTACAACAAGGCAAGTACAAACTTACCAAAACTACTGACGACACCTCGGCAGCTATGAGGGAAACACACACTAATTCACATACCTGCCCACCCCTTTCATAGCAGACATAACCAACACCTGAGACATTGTCACGCAAAGGTAAAAGAGTAAGTCACTGGTAAGAGCAAGCCATTAACTAAATGAAAAACACCCCATAAAGCGGGAAAAGAACGATAAAATTTCAACCGCCCAGCCGCCATATGCATAGAGTGTGTACCAACAAACCACAGCTGTGGGATGGTGCGATACAACCGAAGCGCCGCCCTGGCGGCCAGTCATAGCAACTCAAACTGTAAGCAAAATTCTTGCCAAAAAAATAAGTAACAAAACCTGAGAGTAGGGATGAGCAGGGGGGTACCAAAAGCATTGAAAAATAATGTGCAATAAATGTATGACAAACCAAACGAAAAGGTCGTTACATTAATACAGTGGCACCTCGACATACGATTGCCCCTACTTACGATAATTTCGAGTTACGATATAAATTTGATCGAAAAATGCTACTCGACATCCGATATTTGTTGGTACACGTTCGGGTCGGCCGAGCGCGTGGTTCCCGGTCACGCGGTCCGACTTGCCTCAATTTAATACAGCTACCTGCTTAGTGACGATCGCGCCTACAAGAAATTCCGCTTTTGTGGTGATTTTTTGCATTTTGAACATTAAAGTAATTATTATATAATATGCCATGAGTCCCAGGAAAGTCAATGGTAAGGCTCAACATATGAGATCCCATGTAAGAATGACCGTAGAGCAGAAACAAGAGATCATTCGTAAATATGAAGATGGTGTGCAGGTAGGTGAACTGGCTAGGCAGTACAACAAATCTCAGTCAACGATATCCACCATACTAGCTAAGAAAAAGGACATTATGGGTGCTAAAGTGATGCATCATTACAGACAAATGTTAAAATGAATGGAAAAACAAATGTCTCTTGACAAATTTGTAGTGAGACAAACAAGCGCTGAACCACAACCAGGTCCTAGTGGTATTCAGGCAAAACGTAGGAGAGAGAGTACCCCAGAGAAAACATCACTGCCTGATGTGATAATGGAAGGGGACTCCCCTTCCAAACAGTAACAACTCTCCTCCTCCCCATCACCATCTTCCATACGCCATCAAGAGCCCTCCATAAAGGTAAGAGTAACTTTGGTACTGTATTGTAGTTAGAAAAAAACATTGTATTCAGTATAAAATGCATTTTTATGTTAATATTTTGGAGGGTGGGGAACGGATTAATTCAAATCCCTTTATTTCTTATGGGAAAATTTGCTTCGACTTCCGATATTTCGACTTCCGATCCATCTCTGGGAACGGATTAGCATCGGAAGTCGAGGCCCCATTGTATACAGTATACCGTACTTTATATATTTTTGTTTTCTCCCAGGACAAAACATCCAAGTAAAAGATGGATGTGCCAGACACGAGGGTGCGTAAATCAAGCTGGAAAATACTGTAATATTAATTCAGAAAAGGAGGGGGGGGATGAAAACTCCATACCCTGTAGCAACAACCCCTGTCCAGGAGGCACAAGGGCCCAAGCCCTCCAAGCAGACTCCACCCACGCTCTGGGAACCTCCGACAAAGGCCCCGTGGGCAGAGCCCTCTTCCATGCTCACCACCCTTGAAGAAAAGGCAGTATCCAGGGATAAAGCTTCCAAGAAGGGAGTCTGCTGGGTTGACCCAGAAACCTCGGATGGAAAACCAGGCTCGACCACCTCCACGCCTGAATCGGAAGGCGCTAAATCCCACCCCTGACCCCGAAACCCTCAGACATTTGAGAGCCAGAAGCAGGGGGCGAAGAGCAGCAGGGCGATCAACTCGACCAACATCAATGTCCCGAGACTTTTCCAACACTCTTTCCCTACACACATGGGGCCTAACTGGCCGAGTCCCTGCAGTGTTCAACAGAGAACTACACAAGCACCTTCAGAGGATTCCTGATCAACCAGGCTGTGACTCGTACATCAGGCTGCAAGCATCCACAGCCTGGTGGATCAGACCAGCAATCAGGAGGCCTCATTAGAAACTGGGCCATGGGGACATTGATCCGCAGAATCTTCAAATAAGAAGACATGATTATTATATTCTTAGAACAAAAAAAAATAATGATTTTGCTATCGTTACACTGCATATACACTATATACAGTATAACTAGCTACATTTGCATGCATCATTACGAACCACTGGGCATTTCTGTAGTAATCTTATAACTGGTTATCAGAGTTCAGCCTAGTCCCGCATATTTTACACCAAGTTCTAACAGCACAAATTAAATATGCTGTATATTATTTTCTTCACATTTTAAATGCTTGTTACCATTTTTTTTTTCAAGTGCAGTATTGTAGTGGGCTGTCAACAATATTATTTGTATCAAAGAACATGAAGAATATTGGTACAGATATACTGTATTCATGTTACTATTATGAGTTAAATATTAAATGAGTAAATATCATATTCTTTGAACAACGAAACATACTGTTTTTGCTGTTATTATACTATACACACACACATTATATATAAGTATCTACATTTTTGTGCACCATAACTAACCACTAAACTGGTCTAGTTGGCCTAAACACAGCACAGTTTTAACACGCTAGTCAGCTGACGACACCACCTTCCTCGCCATAATGGCTTCAATATAATATGTGTATTGGTAACTGTTGCCCACTATTATCTGTTGCCATTATTATCAAAATCTTGGTCATTAACCCTTTAACTGCGCAACGCGCCTGCAGGCCCATGTCTGGGGCGCGCTACGCGCCTCCAGGTATTTGTATTTTTCATTTTTCATTCAAAACTCCCGCGGCTACATGGGATTCACATCAGCTTCCTCAGGGCTCTTATAAACAGACGCCATCTTTAAAAAAAATTATGGTCCACATTCCCGGGTGTGAGAGCCTCAGTAGTGAGTGAGCAACCAAGGCTGGCGCTCGCAGCATGAACGCACAGCACTGCTGTTCAGGGTGTGACCACAGCATCGCCTAATAATGTCAAAATATATACAGTATGTAGATATGTACGTGATAACTTGTATTTAGCCATGATAGTATTATAGAAGAGCCTGAGTGTGATAATGACTGGGTACAATGTTCAAATATCAGTGATTCAATGCTGTTCACATTGTTCACAGCGCTAGCCACAGCACCACAGCATTATTTCGTCCATCTAGGAATCTACAAACGACTTACCTGGTTGATGGGGTTCTGGGAGTTCTTCTACTCCCCAGGCTCGGCCCGAGGCCAGACTTGACTTGTGAGAGTTTGGTCCACCAGGCTGTTGCTTGGAGCGGCCCACAGGCCCACATACCCACCACAGCCCGGTTGGTCCGGCACTCCTTGAAGGAAACAATCTAGTTTCCTCTTGAAGATGTCCATGGTTGTTCCTGAAATATTTCTGATGCTCGCTGGTAGGACGTTGAACAACCGTGGACCTCTGATGTTCATACAGTGTTCTCTGATTGTGCCCATGGCAGCTCTGCTCTTCACTGGTTCTATTCTGCATTTTCTTCCATGTCGTTCACTCCAGTACGTTATATTACTGTGCAGATTTGGGACCTGTCCCTCCAGTATTTTCCATGTGTATATTATTTGGTATCTCTCTCGTCTCCTTTCTAGTGAGTACATTTGGAGAGCTTTGAGACGATCCCAATAATTTAGGTGCTTTATCTCGTCTATGCATGCCGTGTATGTTCTCTGTATTCCCTCAATTTCAGCAATCTCTCCTGCTCTGAAGGGGGAAGTGAGTACTGAGCAGTACTCAAGATGGGACAACACAAGTGATTTGAAGAGTACAACCATTGTGATGGGATCTCTGGACTTGAAGGTTCTCGTAATCCATCCGATCATTTTTCTGTCTGACGCAAAACTTGCTTGGTTATGCTCCCTAAATGTTAGGTCGTCGGACATCATTATTCCCAAATCCTTGACATGCTGTTTTCCTATTATGGGCAGATTCGATTGTGTTTTGTACCCTGTATTATGTTTAAGGTCCTCATTTTTGCCGTATCTGAGTACCTGGAATTTATCACCGTTAAACATCATGTTATTTTCTGCTGCCCAATCAAAAACTTTGTTAATATCTGTGTAGTTTATCAATGTCTTCAGCAGAGGTAATTTTCATGCTGATTTTTGTATCATCTGCAAAGGATGACACGAAGCTGTGACTTGTGTTTTTGTCTATATCTGATATGAGAATAAGGAACAGCAGTGGTGCAAGGACTGTACCTTGAGGTACAGAGCTTTTAACTGCGCTCGGACTCGATTTTACTTGATTGACTGTTACTCTTTGTGTTCTGTTCAACAGGAAATTGAGTATCCAGTGTCCTACTTTACCAGTTATACCCATTGACCTCATTTTGTGTGCAATCACTCCATGGTCACATTTGTCGAATGCCTTTGCAAAATCTGTGTATACGACATCTGCATTATGTTTTTCCTCTAATGCCTCACTAATTTTGTCATAGTGGTCAAGTAGCTGTGAGAGGCATGACCTTCCTGCTCTAAATCCATGTTGGCCTGGATTGTGGAGGTCATTGGTTTCCATAAATCTAGTGACCTGACTCCTGATCACTCTCTCAAATATTTTTATTATGTGGGACGTTAGTGCAACTGGTCTATAATTCTTTGCCAATGCTTTGCTACCACCCTTGTGTAGAGGGGCAATGTCTGCTGCTTTAAGCGCATCTGGTATCTCCGCTGTGTCCAAGCTCTTCCTCCACACTATACTGAGTACCTGTGCTACTGGCACTTTGCATTTCTTTATAAATATTGAATTCCATGAGTCTGGACCCGGGGCTGAGTGCATGGGCATATTGTTAATTTCTCTTTCAAAATCTGCCAGGCTTGTGTTGATATTCTTAGGTTCCTTTTCAAAATAAACTTGTGGTCAAGTATTCATTTACAGGAATTAGTGACCAGGATTGTGGTTATAATTAGCATTGTGCGTAGTATTGTGGAAGGAGGAATTTTAGTGAGGGAGGGAGGAAGAGAGAGAATTGAGGTAGCCTCACTGTGTGGCAGCCACTCTTGTTTTGCTCACCATACTAGCTTCGTGGTTCGCTATGGGGAACACACATGTACATGGGTATATACAGTGTGTGTGTGTGTATATAGTGTAATAACAGCAACAGGAGTATGTTGAGTGGAGCTATTTTGGTGAGGGAGGTGACATCGTAATCGTAGTGTCGTCTGCTGTCTTCTGTGTGATTTCTCATTCAGTGTATGGTGGTCACTGTACTGTTTGGACACAATACCGGCTTACTTGCATAGTTCTGGTAAATAAAACATGTAGATAGATATATATAACATGTGTAAATAGTGTAATAAAAACAACAACAGTATGGTGGGAGGAGCAATGTTGGCGAGTAAGATGTTGGAGTGAGGGAGGGCCTGTCTGGGTGTGGCTGCTCACACTCAAGATGTTCTGAATGTGTTGATGGTAAATGTATAGTGTGTGACAGTGTATAGTGTGTACATATGTTGTAATTATACATAAATGAACATGAAACATTGGTGTGAATAACTGTATGATGGGAGGAGCAATGTTGGTGAATACAATGTTGGAGTGAGGGAGGGCTGGCTGGGTGTGACAGCTCACACTCACGGTGTTCTGAATGTGTTGATGGTGAATGTATATACTGTAGTGTGTGACAGTGTATACATAAATTAGCATGACACGGCGTAAATATGTGCAACATATGTGTACACAAGTGTCATGCACGTAACACAGTGTCTTCGGACAGTATGGATGTTTTACAGCCATGATATAGTGTACATGTTCATTATACATAGGATTAGCACGTAAAAACAAATAAAATATATTTGGAACTGTGCACAAAAATGAACATAAATATATTCGCGGCAACTCGCGTGCCCCGCCCCGGGCGCCCTACTGGCCCCGGGAGCGTACGTCACAGGCGAACAGAGAATGATGATGTCACGTGTCAACTTACGGACCCCATAGCAGCCAAAGTGCAATTTCGAAATTTTTTTGACATACCCATACTGAGGGAAGGCTTTTTGACACTTTAAAAAAACAAAAGAATTTTTTACAGAGAATTTATTTCCTGTGCACTGGGGTGGGGGGTTCATATTTGGAGGCGGCGCAGTTAAGGGATTAAGACGAGATCTTTCAAAGGAAGACAGAGAAAGAAGCTGAAACTGAACCTCGAGGAGGCAAAACATCTAAATGGGAGTTGGAGCAAAGAAGAAATCAATTCTCTTTTCTACAAGGTGATAGGGGTAGGCATGCCTGTGAAATGGTACAGAAAGACAAATCAACAAAATCACTAGTTTAAAAGAGGAGTAAAGAAAGGGGAAAAGGAACATGTTTTAAAAAAATTGTATACATTAACATAGATGGAGCGAGATAAAAATACTGGAGCTAAATGATATAATGTAGTTGGGGATGCCAGACACTGTTGCACTAACGGAGATGAAACTCGAAGATGATATTTTAAATGAGGTCATATTCCTAAGAGGCTACTCAATTTGGAGAAGGGACGGAAAAATTAGGAAAGGTGGTGGCATTGCTGTGCTGGTGAAAAAACACCTAAAGGTGAACAAAATAATGATTGCCAATCCATGAGAAGATGACATAAAAGCACTAGAGATTTGTAGTCAGGATGATAACCTGGTAATCATAAATGCCTACAGTCCACCATAATCCTACACATGGACGAAGGAGGAGCTGGACAATAAACAAGGGGGGCCTCATAACAATCATGAGAGAGATTATAGCAAGAGCAGCTAAAGATAGATCATGACTGCTGGTAGTCGGTGACTTCAACTTGCAATCCAAAGACTGGGAGGCCTATGAAGCTGGCTCAGAGGACTTTTGGACCTGTAATTTTGTAAACCACATCCTGGAGACAACTCATGTATCAACACGTTAAACAAGCTACGAGCATGAGGGAAGGGGGATGATTCTTCCGTGCTGGATTTGATACTCACCAGGAAAGAGGAAGATATATTTGAAATTCAGTACCTTACCACCCCCTCGGGCAAAAGTGACCATGTCCTTTTTTGGGAATAAAACATGCAATGCATTATAATCTAGAAGAGAATGAGGAAAATGAAGCACTTGAAAAACCTGATTTCAGCAAAGGACACTATGGGGAGATTAGAAAGTTCTTTAATTAATTAATAATTAATTTATTGTGTCAGGGAAAAGGCAGCCAGTTTATACGTACAGTACATGTTATGCTTATATCGAGGGGGTCCCCCCCCCTCCCAGAGTCAAATTACTGACCCTCCCCAGGATGCAACCCCATAAGAACTGACTAACTCCTGGGTACCTATTTACTACTAGGTGGACGGAGATGAACCATGAGAGGTTAGGAAATGTGCCCAATTATTTCTGTCCAGTCCGGAATTTAAACCTGGAATTCTCAATTGAGAGTCAAGAACAAACCCAACTGTACTACAGGGACCCTAATGAAATTAATTGGAAAGACTTGCTGTTAGGAAAGGAAATAAATGCGATGCATGTCAAGTTTTGTGAAATATATGATATAGGCACAAAAATATTTATACCAAAACAAAAATGCAGAATTAGGAATCAGAATGAGTTCAACAGAAATTGCGAGAGGGTCAGAGACCAACAGACATAAAAATGGAACCAATAAAGGCAGAGGTCAAACCCTCAAACACACCAGGGATACAAAGGAGGAGCAGGACAATAAACAAGGGGGCCTTGTTTATTGTCCCCGAAACAAAGACCAAATTTATTGTCCCCGAAAGCACAAAACAACTACACAGCAGTGAGAAGAGAGGCAGAAAGAAATGTTGAGAAAGGGATAGCGAACAAATGAAAAACAGAACAAGGTGTATTCTATGAATACTGTACATTAAAAATAAACTGCAGGTAAGGGAAACTGCAGGTTCAGAGGTTGAAAATAGCAAACAAATTTATGGGAAAATTAAAAGAATGTGTGTAACATTGAATAAACAATTCCAAAGTGTTTGTGTAAAATTAAATTTTCATAGAACCAGACACAATAAGAATTCTAGACAACATAGAGCAAATACTCTAGGGATGCAGTGGAAAAAGTGCTCAAGGAGCTAAGTAAGAACAAAGCAATTGGCCTAGATGGAGGTTTCACCATGGGTTCTGAGAGAATGTGCACCTGAGCTCAGCATTCCACTTCAATTATTTTCAGGGCATCTCTGTGTAGAGTCCTGGCAGATATATGGAAAAAGGCTAACATAGTTCCAATCTACAAACGGGGCAGCAGGAAGACCACTTTATTTATAGACCTGTGTCACTGACAAAAGTAGTGGTCAAAATATTGGAAAAAAAAAACTAGCATTGAATGTAATGAAATGCCATTTTCTGGGTGAGACCTCAGAGACTCTTCAGAGCTATACCAGACTGATGTGTATATATTAGACCGTGGCAACAGTCAATCGATGGAGTTCTAAGCTTACCAGGGACCAATGCCAGCACCTGCCCCCCTCAAGAGAGGCACAAGGAGCAATGGCCTATAGACACCCCCACGTAATTAGAAGCAGTCTGTTATCTATGTTATGTCTGTTATCTACCAGGTCAGGCACCCAGGACGGTAGAAATTTAAAAAACAAACTACAGCTGGTTAAAAATTGCAAACCAAAAGCCGAACAAGCAAGCAGAACTCCCCAATCGAAAACAAGTAAACAAGCATGACGTTACCACAACTACCGCACTGCTGTCTGCACAACTCCCCTCTTCCCGGGAGGGGGAAGGAGGTGTTCCCAGACCTCCAGCCTCAGCTCCCCAACCTCAGTTCAGAAGCTGAATATGAAACACGCGAAAAAAACGCCAACCAGAGGAAGGGAGGGAGGGAGGGAGAGATGCCGAGGAGCCTCTGGGCCTCACCCAGAAAATGGCGTTTCATTACATTTAACGCTGGTTTTCTGTGGAGAGCCCCTTCGGCTCTCCGGAGCTACCAAACCAAAGATAAAGGAAAAATGGGACTTACTCGGGAGGTGGCTGTCACTCGCTCCTCGACTCAAGGTCAAGACAACTGACTGTAACCTGCGACCCAAGGGTACACATACCCGAGTAGGGCCTGGAACATTAATGAGGTACCGTGCGGCCAGGTTAAATGTGGGGCTCCGCTATTTCCAAAGTTGTTGAGGCGTCGGTAATATTTCAAGTAACATGCAGATAAGGTATGTTTTATATAACTAAAATGAAATAAAGTTCATTGTGTAATTGGGTTCCAAGTTAGTGCTGCGCCGACGATTAACCCTTAAACTGCGCATAGCGTATATATATATGCCCTGAGTAACATGTCCCACCGTGCGCATGGCGTATATATACGCCCAAGGGTGCCAGGCCCGATTCAAATGGCCCGTTGCTACACGGGGTTCACATTAGCTTCCTCAGGGCTCTTGTAAACAGACGCCATTTTTTAAAAAAATCATGGGCAATATTGTCAGGTGTGAGAGGCACAGTACTGTTGGAGCAACCAAGGCTGGCGCACGCAGCATGAGCGAACAGCATTGTTGTTCAGCTTGTGACCACAGCATCGCCAAAAAATGTCAAAATAAATATATAATTGCTATTATTTAGCGATGACAATATTACAGATGACCCCTGACTGATATAAATAACCAGGGTTGTGATAATAGCAGGATTGTTGTAATAATTAGTGCTGTGGGACGAGTGATGCTGAGAGACGGAGGGAGATAGCATCGTTTACTGACTGTGTGGCCACCTGTTATTGTCTGCATTCACCATACCAGCTCAGTGGTTCTCTATGGTGAACACAAATGTAGATACTTATATATAATGTGTGTATTAGTGTAATAACAGCAAAAGGATTATGCTGGGAGGAGCCATTTGGGTGACGGAGGTGACGTCGTCTGCATGATTTGTCTGGCTGTGCAGAGGGTAGCCACTATGCTCTTTGGGCACTCTACAAGCTTAGGTGTACAGTTATGGTGCATACAACATGTAGATACTTATATATAATATGTGTATATAGTGTAATAACACTGCAAACAGTATTGTTGGGGGAGAAAGTTTAGTGTGTGTAACCTTGAATGAGTGAGGGAGCCGCTAGCTGACTGTGTGTATAGCGACGATTCTTAGTGCCTGAACTAACTATATCAGCTTAGCTGTACAGTTGTGATGAACAAAACATATACATACTTATATATAACGTCTGTATATAGTGTCATAACACCACAAACGGTATTGTTGGGGGAGAAAGTTTAGTGCGTGTGTGGCCTTGAGTGAGTGAGGCAGCCGCTAGCTGTGTGTATAGCGACGGCTCTTAGTGCCTAAATTAACTATATCTGCTTAGTTGTACACTTGTGGTGAACAAAACATGTAGTTTCTTATATATAACGTCTGTATATTGTGAATAAAATATAAAAACAGGATGGTGGGAAGAAAAAGTGGGAGAGTGAGGCGTTGTTGAGGGAGTGGTAATGAGTGGTTGCTGGTGTGTGGCGGTAACTCCTCGTTGCTTTTCGACTCTCAATACCAACTTAGTGGTTCGTTATGGTGAACAAAACATGCAGATACTTATATATAACCTGTGTATAGAGTGTAATAGCAGCAAAACTATTTGTTTATTGTTTTATAAACATAATAATTGAGTCACTAATATGCACACTATACTTTTGAGTATAGCGATTATTCACCACTTTTATTATATACATATATTACAATACACACTATTGAATAATATTACTGCAAAAAAACTAAGAAAAAATCAATCAAAGACATAGAAATAATTAAGTGATAACATCTTTGTGGCAACTCGCATCTGTCAGCGCGGGTGACGCTGACCGGCTCTGACGACCGCTCTGTCAACGCCCGCTTTTTGCCAGACTTCCTCGGTCAATTGTGCCCAAAATATGTCACCTACGATTTTTTTTTTTCCCCGTGCTCAGGGGACACACATTAACATGTTTAGAAGACGAAAACAAATTTTTTAATTTTTTTTTCTTGCGCACAAGGGTGTAAATGTCCTCAGGACCCCTGAGCAGTGGAAGGGTTAAGCCAGCTGTTGGCTGCTGCATGGCTGATGCGTGAACAGGGTCTGATCAAGTTCAGATGGGTGGAAAAAAATTGGTTCATTCCTTCGTATTGGGAAATATTTTATCTATCAATCAATGATAGTTAATGATTTCTCAACAAAATTTAGGGATGTGTTTTGTTTTACCCTGTACAGTACAGGTAATGTATTTTTGCTATTTTTAATGTTGTGACACAGGCTGTGGCGGCCAGACCATGCAATGGCGATCGAGCCTTGTCACTAGCCCAGGGCTAGCGAAGACGATATCTTGTAAGTTTATCTCTTCTGTGCTAATGATAGAATATACATTTGCAGAGACTAATATGTAGCTATTGTTGAAAAAATAATAATATGTTGTAATACTGTAATAAAATTGATAAACTGACTTAATTTTTTTATGAAGCTGAAGATTACGAAGCTGTGAAGATTACGTCATCCTCTGTGGCGCAGAGACAAGTCACCCAGAGCGACCAGCCCCAAAGAGCCAAGGACCGCATCGAATTCCACGGTTCAGACGATGAACCACAGGGGAGTAGGCTGAATGGAGCAGGATCATCGAGCCTCAAGCAGCTTGAACCCTTTGAAGCGAATGCCACACACTGCTGTAAATTCCTGCGCCATGCTGTGAGCCCAATGGAAGGGCAGACCCCACTGACATTGCCGGCCGGCCTGGTAAGCACTGGTGATAAAGCCCGAGACGAGGCATCCGTTTAAAACATCGAGCGAGGGTTCGGGTAGGCACCACGGCACAGAACCCCGAAAAACCCAAGAGGAAGCCGGCGACGCAGCAGCCGACACAAGGCCCCCTAGGGTCCGAACCCAGCAATCTCAAGAGAAGCAGAAGGGTGTCCTTGAAGGAACCAGAACAGCCGACACCCCCCAGATCCGACCCGACGGGTAGACCAGCACGGCGAAGTTCAGACTCCCACACAGCTGCTCGAACAACCGATGCATGACTCGGGTGCCCTCCAGAAACAGCTGAAGGTGAGACCACAGCCGCAGCAACACTGCGATGTGGTGAAGGTTGCTCCACACCTCTGATGTAGTGGAGGCATCAGAGTGGCAAGATGTCACCAAGGGGGTTCCACAGGACTCTGTACTTGGACATATCCTGTTTCTAATACTGTATATGTAAATGACCTTCCAGAGGGCATAGACTCATTCCTCTCAATGTTTGATGATGATGTAAAAATTATGAGAAGAATAAAAAACAGATGAAGATAG
>WNGS01164858.1:5266393-5280495 GCA_020271785.1 Procambarus virginalis | reverse complement strand
GGGACAGGGGAGGTAGCGTAGGGGTTAAGAAAGCATAGAGTGAGGATAGTGTGGGGAAAGGCCTGGCCTCGGACCGGGCTTGGGAGTAGAACTCTCAGAACCCCATCAAGCAGGTAAGGCAAGACGGTATGATGGACAAATAAAGGATAAAATTATAAAATAAAAGATAAGCAAGATAAATTTTCCAATTATTTAATTTAATCTCGTTGTAAAAGTATCCATCTCTTATTTATTGTTTAACAAATATTGTGTTTTGCAAGTCTTCAAGCTTGTCTGGTAAAACTACATTTGAACATGACTAAAATCCGTCCACGACCATCAATATGAGGAGTGGAATCTTCCAAAAACTACAAATGGTGGAATGGAGAGCAATAGAGATGGTGGGTTTGCCAAGCACAGCGTGCTAGGGTAGCTGGCGTTATCAGCCGGTAACTTATCGTGGAATGATAGATATGAGTCAGCCGGTGGGTCACATTGCCCCCTCCACGGCGTCCATTCTCCTACCTTCCACCCACCAACACCACCACCTCGTTCTCAACCATCCCATCTTTTAAATACACCCACAGGACGATCTCTAACCACAGCAACACAAACTCTTTACCTTCCCACCCAAGAAGCAAATTAAAGATCAGCCCACAATAAGCCATACTGATACTCTACTGACATAGAACTCGCTGAACCCATATACCGGCACACTGTTGGTTCCCTACACCACCCTACTGGTGCTACCGGAAGTGCACGTGTGACACAATGTGCCTCTACCCTGCAGATGGAGCTGTTTGCTGTCCTCTCACTCAAATGTGTGTAGCTCGCCAAAATTAATACATTAATTCTACGTTATTCTTTATAATCTTTATGACACATTGCAACATTTTGTGTCTGAAATTAGACACGGATGAACAAATCTTTTAATGATGGTATCGGAGCCTAATTTATGTACTCACCTAGTTGTACTTGCGAGGATTGAGCTCTGGCTCTTTGGGCCTGAGGGACCATTTACGTGGATTCCATCTAATGTTACTCTCCACATGCATAATAGAACTGATGACGTAGTCAAAGCACAATCTTGACTATGCCTTCAAAGAAATTGAATATAATCTTGGATTGTTAGTAAGCAGTCTGAGAACAATAATACAAAAATAACTTCAACAAAACTTCATATATTCGAGGCGAAGTCAAATCTAAAGTAGTTATTTCATATTATGCTACCACGAGGCTAAGCTGGCACATCTATTGCTAATCCAATAAAACCAAAATACTCATATTATATATAATCACATTTCGTTGAAGAAAACCCTTACTTTTAACAATACATTTCACCCCTCTGAAGTTGATAGAATGATCACATGAACAGGAATGTAAATACAATGCCCTGGAGTGCTGTGCTGTATGAATAGCATATGAATGTTGTTTTAAACATGAAGAAAGGGATTTACCAGTGTAAACACGTGCACACTCATAACAAAGGATGGAGTACACACAACTTGTTACTGACGAGGGCGAGTTCTTAATTAACATGAATTTAACTGTCTCATTGTTTTTGAACACTGCCTAATAATAATGGGTTAATATTAAGGTTTTTCAGGGCTGGGGCAAGATTTTCCGCATACTTGGATCAGTGTTTTTGTAATTAGTAGCCAGAACGCACTTCTCGGCCTACTATGCAAGGCCCGATTTCCCAATAGGCCGAGTGATTTTCTTTATTTTCAGTAAACTGTTTCCAGTTGGTTTAGTTTAAATATTTTTATTATATTATATTAAGAACATAATTACTGATTTAGTTATGTAAGTTTAGTTTAGGTTAAGATAGGTTAGGTAAGGTCGGTTGGGTTTGGTCATATATCTCTCTTAGTTGTAACTCAATTTAAAAAAAAAATAACTCATACATAACGAAATTGATAGCTTTATCATTTCATAAGAAAAAAATTAGAGTAAATATAGAAATTCAGGAAAGCTTGGCTTATTAGGCAAATCGGGCCTTGCATAGTAGGCCGAGAAGTGCATTCTGGATACTAGGTACGATTATATATATATATATATATATTAGTAGCAGTCTTTCCTGTAGACATATATTATTAAATATGACTGAAAGGTAAGATTAATAATTCTAACACGAATTTTCTCAATGTTTCTTATATTCTTTTCACTGTTGATGGTAACTGAAAATCAATTCTCCAAAATTCATTTTTATTTCTAGTCTGACGCGACACTTGAGTGCGTTTCGTAAAACTTATTACATTTTCAAAGACTTTAGTTTACACACACACACACAACTATAACTGAACAGAGTTTTAAAACAGCTTCGGTTTTATACTTGCATTTGGGTGAGGTGATATGTTACATATGTTTTGGACGAGGTGAAAACACAGAACACGAAACAATGGGTATAATATTTTGTATACCTCATTCACCTCACCTCATTCTTTGGGGCACACGTGAGGAACACAAATTGTGTTCCTCATGTGTGCCCAAAGAATGAGGTGATTTGAGAAATGCTATGCCCAAGATTACCATCCGAGTGCTGGCGGGGAAGTGGTTCAAATAGCTTCGGCTATCACTTCCTTTTGTCCGGTCGTGATGGTCAAGGGGATTAAGGCGTCCTGTAGATACCAGTTGCGTTGATCCTGGGAGTATGGGTACGAGTCACTTCTGGGGTGTGAGTTTTCATTCACATATAGTCCTGGGGACCATTCAGGCTCTTGTTTGCATATATATATATATATATATATATATATATATATATATATATATATATATATATATATAAACCATCACTATTCAAGAACTGTCTAAATATTTAATTTAAAATAATATACAGGCAAAATTCTTAGCCAATTGTAGGGTGTTTGATAGACCAATGATTTCCATTATGTAGTTAGCTTACAGAACATTGGGACCCTCTCCTGAGCCCATTATGTAATTCTGTGACTTTTCTGTCATTGCCCACAAGATCAGTATGGGTACATAATAGATTAATAAATCCACCCATCTTGGGCTTGGATAACAGCTTCTTGGGTGTGTGAAGTTAAATAAAATGTTGCGAGTTCTCGCTCTCACTTGTTGTTTATTGTTGTGTAAAATGGGGTGTTTCTTCTCCAGATGTCTTGGAACACATACGTAGACAACCTGGAGAACACCAGTGGTGTGACGAAGGCCGCCATCTATGGTCTGGACGGCTCACCATGGGCTGCTTCACAAGGCTGGACTGCCACCCCAAAGCAAATTCAAGACATAGTGAAGGCCTTTGCAGACCCATCAAGTCTCAGAGCAAGTGGTAAGAAAAACATAAACCTTCAGAAACTTGTTGGCTAGTTTTAACCTTTTAATTCTTGATTGTGACATTAACTTTTGATCATGGGACTTGTATATATGGGTGATAAAGATAACTGGTAACAAATTGTACTGTATAAATACACAATCTGGACGGCCATTCCAGGCACAAGTACGAGAACCGACTATACATATTTAAACCATAATCATACATATATTCGAGAAAGAAAGAAAGGAGGTTTTACCAAGAATTAACCTCAACCTAAACACTAAAATCACTAACACACGTTTCTGGTGTTTACTCCAGTATTACAGCTGCAGGAGAAAATCCACTAGGGCAATGAGGTGGGCATGATCCTACGACCTTGGCATTGCCAGCTGCATACTTTACCACTAGACCATCAAAACTTGTTGGTCTAGTGGTAGAGTAAATGCAACTCTGCTTAGTGACAACGACTGTCAACTATGGCTGGCATGCACGCACACAGCACCACAGACTCTGTAGTTTCAAAGTGTTCTTCTGAATACAAAGGGTATTGAGAAGACGGGACACAACAAGCGTAGTTCTTATCCTGTTACTACACTTATTTAATTACATTAGTTGTGGAAGGCACATCTATCCACAATTGTAATGCCAGATTCGACAAGAATTCGAACTTCAGAATAGGTAAATTATGACACTGTAATGATCTGGTGCTCAGATCATTGGTTCTCCCTTCCCCCCTCTCCCCTCCTTCCTTCTCCCCTCCTTCCTTCTTCCCTTCTCCTTTTCTCCCCTCCCCTTACCCGTCATTCGTCTTCCCCCTTCACCCCCCCCCCCTGTCGCCCATTTGTCAAGGTCCAAAAGGTTGACCTGAGGGGTGGTCGTGCAGCCGACCTCTGTGATACCTTGCTTCCCCCACTCAATCCTCCCCACTCAGATTCCCCTCTCCATCCCCTCTCATTCCCTCTCTCTCCCCTCTCAATGGTCCCTTCCCCATACCAGGCGAGTCAAATGTCCCTACCCTTTATCTTGCTGGAGACGGGCTTGAACATAAATTATCAGTTTTGGTAAACATTGCTCGGGAGGTGCACTAGTCGCGGGTATCCAATACAGTGGTACCTTGTCCCATCGCATAGCCGGGGAGTACTGACTCAATCTTCAGGAATTCATGTAGCCTCCCACGGCACCTCAGGGAAGATGATTGGCGGGAGATAAGGGCCAAGTCCTTATTGGCCCTAGAGAGCCAGACCTCAGGCCTAAGTGTAAAATGGTTGGCCATTGCCAAAATAATGAGTGGAGCCCTGGGGCTGTATTAGATGGTGGGAGGTGTAATCTTTTTTTTTTTTTGAGATATATACAAGAGTTGTTACATTCTTGTACAGCCACTAGTACGCGTAGCGTTTCGGGCAGGTCCCTGGAATACGATCCCCTGGTGCGAAGAATCGTTTTTTCATCCAAGTGCACATTTTACTGTTGCGTTAAACAGAGGCTACAGTTAAGGAATTGCGCCCAGTAAATCCTCCCCGGCCAGGATACGAACCATGACATAGCGCTCGCGGAACGCCAGGCGAGTGTCTTACCACTACACCACGGAGACTGTATCCTCCTTCCCTTAGCAATCCTTCCCAGCAATAAGCTGGTAAAACAAAATTTAATTTAGTGTGTCTTGGGAGTGTTTCGGGACTGGAGGGCTGCCAGCCCGCATCCAAAGGGGCTGAGGACCGCCATCAACATCTTGGCCATAGTGTGTTATTTAAGGTATTGTGCACTTGTTTCATGTCCTTAGTAGATATCCATCGTGCCTCTATGGGAATAGAATAGGGTATATGTTCAAATTGTCTTAATTTATGTGATTCATATAATAAATTGTATAACTTGTCTAGTGTATTCACTTAACTTCCCTTTGATATATTTTCTCTACCTTGTCATTGTTATGTGGTGAATTGGAAACCCCATGTTCTCCTCCATTTAGTAAATATTAAAGTTGCCCTTGGATTTAAATAAGTAAAGTAAACTAAACAAACTAATTCCCAACATTGATTACTGGTTCCTTGCCTTCCTGGGGAATCGGTGATAGACACATTCAGGTATGGTTGGACGGGAAGGTGGTGGCAGTGTTTATTAACGTATTGTTGTTATCCATAACCCTTGTTATGGATGTACCTTCCTCAGTTAATATTCAGTTTATATTCGTGGCAGTCCAGTGAGGGGTCATACTGGACTGTAACAGAGTTGAGCTGGGTTATTAAGTGAAGGGAGAAAGAGAATTATACAGTGGTCAGAGAGACGATCACAGAGTACAGTGAATGATTACCATATTATGGTACACGGCAGTCAGCAGTAGATGTTTTAGAAGATATAACAATGAGAATCAGAGTTATTACAACACAACAGGTACAACAAGGATCGTAGCCCGGGGATAAACAGCTAACCTCACTTCCCGGTAATCACTGATAGGGCAATACACACATACACGTGGTAGAAAACAATGACATACTATCACTCACCATCACTAACATTCAGCTAACGTCTGGTTTAGTGTTGCATGTATAGTAACTATATCAGTGTGTGTTCCATTCCTTGTTACTGAATTTGTGTATGGTAGGTGTATTTCTCCCTGATGTATCTAAGACAAGATAGTGATTCCTGATGTATCTAAGACAAGATAGTGATCACTGATGTTACAAGTCCTCGCCCGTGTCATTTACCTACCGCATATTTTGTATACTATCATACCTCCCATGTATGACACTGAATTAGTACAAATTCAAGCCAATCAAAACAATTATATATTTAATTAGTGTCTGGCATGTGCTCCTCACCCATATGCCAGACACTATAACTGTTCCTGCTTTTCACCCACATGCTAGACACTGTAACTGTTCCTGCTCTTCACCCACATGCTAGACGACTATTCCTGCTTCTCACCCACATGCCAGACACTGTAACTGTTCCTGCTCTTCACCCACATGCTAGACGACTATTCCTGCTTCTCACCCACATGCCAGACACTGTAAACTGTTCCTGCTCTTCACCCACATGCTAGACAACTATTCCTGCTTCTCACCCATATGCCAGACACTATAACTATTCCTGCTCTTCACCCACATGTTAGACGACTATTCCTGCTCCTCACCCATATGCCAGACACCACAACTACTCCTGTTTCTAACTCGACATACTGTTGTGATCTGTCCAACACTACAAGCTAAAGCCTCAAGACTGCAACATGACATGTCAGAATTTTATTACACATGTACAAGTACATTTTCACTGTGTAATCAAGGAAGTAACAATGTCACTTAGTGGAAAACATATTTAATATTACTTTATATACCCAGTATATAAAGTGTACCTGTTATCCATTTAGCACACCAGCCATTAACTGGCCCAAAAAAGACGTTTAAGTTAAACAATACTAACAAATGTGACTGGTTAGGCTATTGATACTCGGAGATGAAGCAGTTTAGGTCACCGATACTTACACATACAGTACATATAAGTCAGTTCAGAACTCCCATATTCACAAAGAGGCATTTTAGGACATTGATACATCCAAATGAAAGTTCATGTCTCCAAACTCGCAAGTAAGAGGTTTAGGTCACCAACACTCGCAAATGAGACAGGTTAGTTCTCAGATGTTCTCACCTGTAAATATTGTATAGCAAATACAGAAGTGATCAGAAATGTTTATTTACAGATGCAAGTTAACATTAAATGCAATTGTATTCCAACAAATTTATTACTATACTGCACTGCACTCCATATTATGTCTGAATTTTATAATTATAGCACAGAATTCCTGTCATTTTTATTACTCTTAAAAAGACAAACACAACGCTAAACAAAATTTTGTGTTCCTTGGTAGTGTTATTTCCTAATTGCTTATGCCTCCAAAATATATAAAAAATGGCTATTATTCTCCACAAATTTTGCTTTTGTGACTGCTGGATGCCTTGAACTATGATGAGTATGACTGGTAAGTCTTCAGAGACTTCAAAATGGTAGTATACCCGATGGGGTCTTCAATGTGGCATTACCAAGGTACCCTGGTATCTTTATCTTGGAAAAACAGGGATACACCGGGTCACTACTACTGGTGGGACAGGCCACAAAAAACTCGGCTCTGTGGGAAGAACAGAGTGAAGTGGGAGCAAATGGTAGACCTCCAAAAGGTGCTTATGACATTACTGCATATCAAATTTGGTCTTATAAAACAATTTGTCCCAACTCTAGATAAGGAGTTGGCAGCCTAGAAGTACTTTCTTCCCAAAAAACTTCTTCTCCAAAACTGTCTGAAGCAAAGGTCAAAGCCTGTGTGTTCATCAGACCGCAGAGAAAGAAGATCCCCAAGAAGCTCACTAGGAAGGAGAAAGAGGCTTGGATCTAATGGTTCAAGGCTTCCAGGGGCCCAAAACCACGTGGAGCTTGTTTAGACTCTCGTGAAGAAATACAGCACAACGGGCTGCAGGCTGTCCCTAAAAATTCATATTCTTGATATCAACTTGATAAATTCTAGAACATGGGAGTGTACTTGGAGCAAGGCAAGTGCTTCCACCTTCCATCATTCAACTTGACTTTGAATGCTGTTACCAAGGACAGTATGACGAGAACATGATGAGAGACTACAATTGGGGGATGTTTTATGAAAGCAATTTAAAGCATAACCATAAATCTTGAAAAACTACTCACTTCTAAATCTTTAAGGTTACTGTTGCATAACTTTAGAATAAATACATGTTAATAATGATTCATATGTTGCTTTTTCCTGACCCTAAGTGAACAAAAAGATACAAATTTGTCTTATTTTCTCATCGGAAATAGTTAAATGTCAAAATATGACTTCTGATCACAGAGAAAAGTCTGAAGAGGATAATATACATTTTCTGCACATTTTAAGCATAAGCAATTAATAATGAATACTACCCAGGAACAACAATTATGATACAATGTGATCAGATAATAATAATAATGAAATACTGTAACCAAAATGAATAAATTACATGATAAAACTAAATCCACCAAAAGTGATAAACCAAAAAACCAGCGTTGAATGTAATGAAACGCCATTTTCTGGGTGAGTCCCGGAGGCTCCCCGGAGCTATCCCAGGCTGATATGCTAATTTCAGACTTTGGCATCAGTCATGTGTATGGAGTTCTTAGGCCTACCGGAGACCACGGCCAGAACCGGGCCCCCTCAGAGAGGCACGGGGAGCAATGGCCTATAGAAGCCCCCGTGTGGTTGGAAGCATTCTATGTCTGCCATCGACCGGGACAGGCACCCAGAAAGGTAAGCGCCCCAAAACAAACCCCTATTCTGGTTAAAATTGCTACCAAAATCCGAACTAGTGGATAGAACTCCCAAACAGAAAAACAAGCAAACTAGTGTGACGTCACACGTCACCGCGCCGCTGTCTGCGCAGCTCCCCCCTCCCCGGGAGGGGGAAGGTGGAGCCCCAGACCTCCCACGCCGGCTATCCACCCATCAGTTCTGAGGCTGGATGTCAAGACACGCGAAAAACCGCCGACCGGAGGGAGGGAGGGTTGCCGGGGAGCCTCCGGGACTCACCCAGAAAATGGCGTTTCATTACATTCAACGCTGGTTTTCTGGGGGGAGCCCCGTCGGCTCCCCGGAGCTAACTACCCACAGAGGAAGATCAAAGGGACGGAACCGGGAGGCGGACACCACCCAAACAACCAAAACGCTAAAACCAAAGGAGCAGGAAAACACAGCGACCCGACCCCCAGAGGCAAATGCCCAAAAGGAAAAGAGCCGACGAAAAACAAACCGGAACCGAAGAGGCACTACCAACCGAGGAGAAGACAGAGCACGCTGACCAGAAACCAGGATGGTGCAAGCGGCGCACGAACAGGCCGGAGGGGAAACGAAGCACAAGACAGCTTACTAAGCGGTGTAGAAGCAAGACCGAAAGCAAGCCAAAGCGACTCCGCCAGCGCCGCACAAAAAGAGAGAGGCGACAGTATGTGGCACGACGACGGCCCCCAACCCCACCAAAAAACCAGGCCGACGCTAACAAGAGGAACCACCTAAGAAGGTACAGGAAAAGGAAGGACCGCCAAAACACCCCATACTGCCGCCAAGAGAAACACGCAGGTGGGACACCGACCACCAGCCGGAGGCGAGACCACGAGGCAGACGGAAGCAGCCCCGACAAGGCCCCTCCGAGCCCAGGAAAAGGCGGAGCCGCAAGAAGATCTCGGGCGCGACCACCGAACTCAGGTGGTACAAGGAGATGGAACGTCTGCCGAACAGACAAATCCCAAAGCAAGCAAACCCGCCAGGAGAACAAATGACGGGTCCGACGCGAGACATCGCAAGACCCCAAAAAACCAAGTGGCAGGGCAAGCAAGGAAACCAAAGAAGGCGGAAGGGTTGCCGCCAGAACCCTACCCGAACCAAGAGGTACGAGCAACAGCAACAGACCGAGACAAAGAAGCACACCACAGGACACAGGCCGAAAAAGCCCAAGAAGCCAAGGAACACACGCAGAACACCCCTGTGGCAGAGGAGGAAAACAAGGGAACACACAAACAATGAAGTGGTGGAAACCGACCACGTCCCCCAACATAGCAGCAAGTGCAGGCAAAACTGACCAAAGGAGATGCCAGGAAAACGACTGGGGTGAGGCAGGACGAAAGAGCAGAACATAAAAAACCCCAGGAGTAAGGACACGCCACTGCGAAACACGGTACTAATGCACACGCGCAGTAGTAGCAACATACAACCTGGTGGATAAAGACAGGCTGTTTAACACAAGGGGCACACGCCCTAGGGGACGCAGGTGGAAACCTAATGCCCAAATGAGCCACAGAGACATTAGAAAGAACTTTAGTGTCAGAGTGGTTGACAAATGGAATGCATTAGGAAGCGATGTGGTGGAGGCTGACTCCAAACACAGTTTCAAGTGTAGATACGATAAGAGCCCAATAGGCTCAGGAAACCGTACACCTGTTATAAGATTGACGTTTGAGAGGCGGGACCAAAGAGCCAGAGCTCAACCCCCGCAAGCACAACTAGGGGAGTATACACCACCGCAACATGCCACAGGTAAAGAGCAACTCGCTCCGGCAAAGGCAGAGAACGGAGCAGATAGACCCCAGACAGGGCCCACTGAGACACGACAGAACCCAGCAGGCCCAGGAACCCGCCTACCAGGCGACCGACGGCGGAGAAACCCGCTCAAAACCGGCTGGATGGGGAACCGGGAGCTCATGTACACCCCAAGCCCGGCCAGAGGCCAGGCTAGACCAGCCAAAGGGAGGCCCACCAGGAAGACGCATGGGGCGGCCTGCAAGCCCACAGACTCCCCACAACCAGGATGGGCCATAACTAAGTCGAAGGCAAGCTAGTGAGCCCCGAAAGTCCACAGACCGTACCATAGGGGCATAACTTGCAATCCCCTCACAGAGTTCAGTGGCATACCGATAATAGGTTAAGTAACAATTGTAATTACGAAACCATAAGATGCTTATTGTAACCTACTAAGTAGGTCAGGTAAGGTCGGTGTTTTCCACGAAGTTTTTTAAGGGAAACATTATGTTAGTATGGCACCTATGCACGGAACGAAGAAGTCAATATTGACGTAATAAAGATGCGGTGACGGGTTGGTGCAAGAGAGAACCGGATCAGCACCTCCAAGGATACCCGATCAACCAGGCTGTGACTCATACGTCGGGCAGCAAGCAGCCATGTCCAACAGCCAGCATGACCAGTCCAGGAGGCCTGGTCGATGACCGGGCCGCGGGGACGCTAAGCCCCGGAAGCACCTCAAGTTAACCTCAAGATAAGGTACCAGCGAGAAGGCGTATGCTCGCAAGGAGGTCGTGTAACAACTGCAGACCTCTGATGGATATACAGTGTTCCCCGAGTGTGCCTATGGCACCACTGCACTCCACTGGTACTATCCCGCAAGTTCTACCAGATAGGCGGGACCCAAAAGCCAGAGCGCATAAACCTTGCAAGCACAGCCAGAAGCCCTACCAGGCGAGTACAGAACCAACACCACAAACCCCACACCACATAACACTAACAAAGGTGGGACCCCTGAATGACCCTAGCATGGGATGGACATGCACAAGAGTGGGACAGGAAGGGGTGAAAAAAGGGGACCGACACTGGTGTGCGAACGGTCTCAGTCGTACAAAAAGAGACCTAAAGAAAGACAGGCATATAACACCACATCCAGCGCCCTGCCAAAAGACGCCAGACCGCAGAAACTCACCTGGCAAACGGTGGCTCGAAGTGACACGACTCAACCGAGCCCAGAAGAACCTGGGAGCACCGCCAGGTGAAGAAGCCAGAGCCGGACCTGCAGGAGAGCAAGGAAGAGGCGAAGAAGGCGGCCACACCCATGACACAGGGGAAACCTCGGCGGCTCCCCACAACTGGAACCAGGACACCCCCGGAGCGAAAAGGGGCACATACCGCGGCAAGGGAGAAGAGCGAAAGGCGAAGCACTGGAGCAAAAGACGACGAACACCGGCACTACACACCGCCCAGACCAAAACAAACTCCGCGGCGCACGCGCATGACATGCCGGCCGAAAACGCGCAACCTACCCTGCGGGAAGGCGGCAACCAAGACTACTGCACAAGAAAAGTAGCCAAAAGAGTGAGCAGGAACAAGAAAACCGGCCAAAGAAGCGAAGACAGAGCCCAAAAAAGGCACGCAACCGGGCCACAAGTAGCCCAACAGGGCCACAAGTAGCCCAACAGGGCCACAAGTAGCCCAACAGGCCAGAAAGAGCCCAAACCGGGCCAAAAGTAGCCAACAGGGCTACAAGGAGCACAACAGGACCACAAGGAGCCCAACAGGGCTACAAGTAGCCCAACTCGCCAACAAGGACGAGGAGCCGACAGACGTTCCAATAACGCGGGAAGGAGGAAAAACCTTCCCGAACCCTCGAGAACACGGAAGCCAAAACCAGTCCGAAGGCACACAAAGGCGCATGCGCACCCGAGACCAGTAGTCATGTAGAACCCCCAAAACGGGGAAACATGACGAAAACCCGTCCCCCCAAAAAAAAGGGGTGGGGGGGAAACATCCACCCACAGGACGGAACCAACCGACTCAAAGGCCAAGGAACCGAGCCCGGGGAGGGGCCGACGCCAACAGCACGTACGGCGAGTGGAGAGGAAAACCCCACTCCGCGTAACCACAAGCCCCGCCGAGAGGGGGATAAAAACCCCCACGGGGTCCTATGGGGCCAGGCCCCCCAAGTCAGCCCTCCGCAGCCCCGGGAACCCACACAACAGGCCCCGGGGCCGAGCCGTCCCCCTAAAGCCCCGGCCGTACCAGAAAACCGGGACAGCCGTGAAAACACTAAGGAAGGGAGCCCACTGGCAGACTCTTACAACACGGCTGGAGGAACAGGCTCGAATGCCCCCGTCACTACCCCGGAAGGGGATTTCCCCGAGACTGCCCGAGTCTCAACACCACCAAACCCGCCCTGAACCTACAGACGGTAAGGAACCGGATGCAGGCAGGAAGGGGAATCCAGGGGAAAAACAAGAACCAAAACGGGGCAGCCCCGGGGCTCCCGGGGAGTTACCACGAGAGCGTTGCCACCACCAAGGCTCAAGTGCAACGCCTCTGCTGCCCGCACCAGCTGAGCACAACTGGGTAAGCGAGCCATAACGAGCAACAAACTCGCAGGGCTCCGGGTCGAAGGTGTCACCGACCCCACAGGCAGCAGACGGAGGCAAAACAGAGAGTCACCAGAGACAAGGGGTGAGCAACCCTCAAACTCGCTGGAAGCGAGGGGGGGCTCTGGGGTCACATCCATCGGACCCACGCGCCCCCAGGGGTTCCCAGGGTCCCGAGCGTTTACTATAAGAGGACTCGCGCTCAGGTAATCCCAGGCAGGGTACTGCTAACCGGCACCCAAAACTACCAAACAACTTTCTAAGAGCTGAACCCCCGGGACGTGTACACTCACGGGGACCTAGCAGGGGGTACCACCAGAAAACTCAGAACACAAGGGACACCAGGGGCAAGAACGAAGGCAGACCCCCCACCAGGTAGATAAACAAAAAGAAAAAGAAAACCCCGCAAGAGGACAGCGTACCCAAGCGGAACAGAGCCGGCCGCTATGATTGGGAAAAGACAAGCTGCACAGTACCCTGCGCCCACCAGTGCAAAAACTGCCCCTTACTCTAAGGCGAACAAGGGAGACAGAACACCCGAGCACACAAAGAGCGGCCGAAAACCAAGCAGTAAACGGCCTAGCAGGGGCAGACCCCAAGGAACTGTGGAAGGGGGCCCCAAGTCCCAAGGGCAGTACTTACAGGGCACCTAGGGAAGGGAACCCTAGGCGCATGCAGCCGAGTACTGGAGAATCACTCCCGGCTCGCGCACCACCTAGAAAACAGACACCACACTCTAGGTGCAGTGCTGAAACAACCACTGGAGCCGGAGCACATAACCGGTGCCTATAGCATCAGCCGAAGAACTGATGGGTGGATAGCCGGCGTGGGAGGTCTGGGGCTCCACCTTCCCCCTCCCGGGGAGGGGGGAGCTGCGCAGACAGCGGCGCGGTGACGTGTGACGTCACACTAGTTTGCTTGTTTTTCTGTTGGGAGTTCTATCCACTAGTTCGGATTTTGGTAGCAATTTTAACCAGAATAGGGGTTTGTTTTGGGGCGCTTACCTTTCTGGGTGCCTGTCCCGGTCGATGGCAGACATAGAATGCTTCCAACCACACGGGGGCTTCTATAGGCCATGCTCCCCGTGCCTCTCTGAGGGGGCCCGGTTCTGGCCGTGGTCTAGGGTAGGCCTAAGAACTCCATACACATGACTGATGCCAAAGTCTGAAATTAGCATATCAGC
>WNGS01164858.1:5247886-5265393 GCA_020271785.1 Procambarus virginalis | reverse complement strand
AAGAAAGATTCTGACCTGTACAGCTTGTTATTACGCAATAAAGAAATAAATTATTTGAGCAGGAATAGTTACTGCCGTCATGGGACCACATCTTCGAGGTGGTAGTGTGTGTGTGTGTGTACTCACCTAGTTGTGCTTGCGGGGGTTGAGCTCTGGCTCTTTGGTCCCGCCTCTCAACCGTCAATCAACAGGTGTACAGTTTCCTGAGCCTAATGGGCTCTATCATATCTACACTTGAAACTGTGTATGGAGTCAGCCTCCACCACATCGCTTCCTAATGCATTCCATTTGTCAACCACTCTGACACTAAAAAAGTTCTTTCTAATATCTCTGTGGCTCATTTGGGCACTCAGTTTCCACCTGTGTCCCCTAGTGCGTGTGCCCCTTGTGTTAAACAGCCTGTCTTTATCAACCCTGTCGATTCCCCTGAGAATCTTGAATGTGGTGATCATGTCCCCCCTAACTCTTCTGTCTTCCAACGAAGTGAGGTTTAATTCCTGCAGTCGCTCCTCGTAGCTCATACCTCTCAGCTCGGGTACTAGTCTGGTGGCAAACCTTTGAACCTTTTCCAGTTTAGTCTTATGCTTGACTAGATAGGGACTCCATGCTGGAGCCGCATACTCCAGGATTGGTCTGACATATGTGGTATATAATGTTCTGAAAGATTCCTTACACAAGTTTCTAAAGGCCGTTCTTATGTTAGCCAACCTGGCATATGCTGCTGATGTTATCCTCTTGATATGAGCTTCAGGGGACAGGTCTGGCGTGATATCAACCCCCAGGTCTTTCTCTCTCTCTGACTCTTGAAGTATTTCATCTCCCAAATGATACCTTGTATCTGGTCTCCTGCTTCCTACCCCTATCTTCATTACATTACATTTGCTTGGGTTAAACTCTAACAGCCATTTGTTCGACCATTCCTGCAGCTTGTCCAGGTCTTCTTGAAGTCTCAAGCTGTCCTCCTCTGTCTTAATCCTTCTCATAATTTTGGCGTCGTCAGCAAACATTGAGAGGAATGAGTCTATACCCTCTGGGAGATCATTTACGTATATCAGAAACAGGATAGGTCCAAGTACAGAGCCCTGTGGGACTCCACTGGTGACTTCACGCCAGTCTGAGGTCTCACCCCTCACTGTAACTCTCTGCTTCCTATTGCTTAGGTACTCCCTTATCCACTGGAGCGCCCTACCTGTTACTCCTGCCTGTTTCTCCAGCTTATGCATCAACCTTTTATGGGGTACTGTGTCAAAGGCTTTCCGACAGTCCAAAAAAATGCAGTCCGCCCACCCTTCTCTTTCTTGCTTAATTCTTGTCACCTGATCGTAGAATTCTATCAAGCCTGTAAGGCAAGATTTACCCTCCCTGAACCCATGTTGATGGGTTGTCACGAAGTCTCTTCTCTCCAGATGTGTTACTAGGTTTTTTCTCACAATCTTCTCCATCACCTTGCATGGTATACAAGTTAAGGACACTGGCCTGTAGTTCAGTGCCTCTTGTCTGTCACCCTTTTTGTATATTGGTACTACATTAGCAGTCTTCCATATTTCTGGTAGGTCCCCCGTTTCCAGTGACTTACTATACACTATGGAGAGTGGTAAGCAAAGTGCTCCTGCACACTCTTTCAATACCCATGGCGAGATTCCATCCGGCCCAACAGCTTTTCTCACATCCAGCTCCAATAGGTGCTTTTTGACCTCATCTCTTGTAATTTCGAACCTATCCAAGGTCACCTGGTTTGCTGCCACCTCTCCCAGCGCCGTGATATCTCCCTGTTCTATTGTAAAGACCTCCTGGAACCTTTTGTTGAGTTCTTCACACACCTCTTTGTCATTCTCTGTGTACCTGTCCTCGCCCACCCTAAGTTTAATCACCTGTTCCTTCACTGTTGTCTTCCTCCTGATGTGACTGTGTAGTAGCTTTGGTTCAGTCTTGGCTTTGTTAGCTATATCATTTTCATACCTTTTCTCAGCTGCTCTTCTCACACTGACATACTCGTTCCTGGTTCTCTGGTATCTCTCTCTACTTTCTGGTGTTCTGTTATTACGAAAGTTCCTCCATGCCCTTTTGTTCAGCTCCTTTGCTTTCATACATTCCCTATTAAACCACGGATTCTTCCTTTGCTTCTCTGTTTTTTCCTGTTGGGCTGGGACAAACCTGCTTACAGCCTCCTGACATTTTTGGGTGACATAGTCCATCATGTCTTGTACGGACTTGGTTCCGAGTTCGCGCGTGTGTGTGTGTGTGTGTGTGTGTGGTGTGTGTGTGTGTGTGTGTGTGTGTGCGTGCGTGCGTGCGTGTGTGTGTGTGTGTGTGCGTGTGTGTGTGTGTGTGCGTGTGTGTGTGTTGGCCAGGCAAGGGTAAGTTGTTGCCCCACTTACTGCACCCACCACACCTTGTTTACGGATCGCCATCTTTGTTGTACTAGTGTGAGATAGGGCGATATATCCCCTTATTTGTTTAACCCGTTCCGATAACCTCCCGGGTAATCATTCTCTGGTTACCTCAGCTGACCCAATCTTTCGAAACATTTTAGGAGCTCCACTTTTGTTTACCGGATTAGCAGACTGCTAAATCAAGTGTACCAGCAAAGCTTAAAAAAAAAAGGAGTCCTCCATTATATGGGACATGTATCACCTGGATGGTTTGAGAAGACAACTGAGCGTTTCAAAGTCCTCAAAATGTATTATATAGAAAGAGACAAGACGGATATCACGTAATATATACACGGAACATACTGGAAGGCCAATAACACAATGGAGCGAACAATATGGTAGGAAATTGGTAAGGAAATGGGTAGGATTAGCCTTGGGCTTTATTTTATATGATTGACTGTTGCTGTCTGCATTCTGTTTGAGAAAGTTGAAAATCCAAACGCCTCACTTTACCCATTATTCCTATTAATCTCATTTTATGGGCTGTCACTCCATGGTCACAATTATCAAACGCCTTTGTAAAGTCTGTGTATACAACATTTGCATTTTGTTTTTCTTCTAATGCTTCTGTGATTTTGTCATAGTGGTTGAGTAACTGTGAAAGACAGGATCTTCCCGCTCAAAATCCATGTTGTGAAGTAAAAATAAAAATATATGTATCAAACTGAAGATTTGATTCCTAATCATTCAAAAAGTGTTTTTTTTTTTTTTGCGTGATATTTGTGCCACTGGTCTATAGTGTTTTGCCAAAGCTTTGCTACTTCCTTTGTGTAATGGAGCGATATCTACTGAATTAAGTGCTTCTGGAATTTCTTGTGTATGCATTTTTTGTATGCATTTTTTCCATATTACACTGAGCGCTCGTACTGCTGGTACTTTACATTTATTTATGAATATTGAATTCCAGGAGTTAGGACCAAATGCTGAGTGTATGGGCATGTTGTCAATTTATCTTTGAAAGTCTTTTGTGTTCATGTTAATTTCAGTTATATTGTCTGGAGTTTGAATATCTTTTATTAAGAAGTTGTTCAGGTCTTCTGTTGGACGCCCGTTAGGCACCAGACGCCTAGGATGACCTATACCCTCTTAAGCTAAACAACTTAATAAGTATCAACAACGTGGTGAGCGTGGTCAGCATATTTTAATGCAATCTGCCCTACCCAGCAGAGCTCAGACCAGACTGAGCCTGGGCATTGGAGCGTCCACACGCGCTCCCTTACACACACTAGCTAGCTCCTGGCCCGGTGTACAAGATTATATATATTTATAATAAAACTAGGAAAAGCAGCGGACGTTTGGTACTCCAATTCCTGCCCACAACTAATCATTCTACAACTACATCGTCAGATGAAACACTTCAACTTTTATGTTGTTTGATGGGGTGTTAAACATAATAGCCTCATACTGGCATTTGGGGAGTTTTGTTGAAAAAGAATCGTTCTTGAGGGGTCCTCTTTCTGACCCTCTGCAAAGGTACATGCTTTCAAGCAGACTTGTATGCTTCAGGTAGTCAGTTGTTCTGTTCTCTTAGTGGGAGTTTGTTACTCAAGACTGTTTCCCACTGAATGTTTGCTAGTTCTTTACTTATTTTTCCTGTCAGTTCTCTTATTGTTGAAACTGAATTGATTGAATAATCCTCACTTCTTAATTTTTTTGGACTTATTACGAGTATTAATACTAGTTTGAACTTGAATGATCTTGTGGTGTGAGTATGTAGTAAATGGGACTGTAATGTGTCTGACGAGTTCTTCTTTGTTTGCCAAGATTACGTCCAGTGTGTTTTCATTCCCAGTTGGCTCTGTTATCTGCTGGTTAAACACACATTTGCCACAGACTCGGTAGTTTTCTGACCTGTGCTTCGTTATTTCCAGGTTGATTTCCTGCTCTAATATTATTGTTTGTTAATCTCCATCTTAAATGGATAGATTGAAGTCGATATTAATATATTGTAATATATTGATATATTATGTTAACTAAAAGCTCCACAGGAATCACACCATATATTTCACACTTGACCCCATGAAAATCAGCTGGGGGGGGGGTCAATAATTGCTAATATTTTTTAAAGCATTTAACTTAAACCTACCCAGGACCAGCCAGTGACCGTCCCATACCCCAGACTATCCCCCCTGCAAATTTTGGTAGGACTAGACCCAAGCTTCTAGCCCCCAACTTTGGGCAGACAGATACATTCTTTGTATAGATGTACTAGGAGGGGTACCCGCGGTGTCCGGGTGCCCACACCTAGTATCTAGAAATCACACCAAACCAGTGTGCCATGATATCAGGATGGATGTGATATCAGGAGTTGATATCACACCAAACCTGTCTCCTGAAGTCCACATCAAAAGGATATAATCAGCGGTGTATGCGAGCCTGGCTATCAGAATTATCTTTAAAAATTTATGTAAGGAATCATTTAGAACGTTGTATACGACATATTTAAGACCAATCCTGGAGAATGCAGCTCCAGCATGGAGTCCATACTTTGTAAAGGATAAGTCGAAGCTGGAGAAGGTTCAGAGATATACAACTAGACTAGTTCCAGAAGGCGGGGTATGAGTTACAAGGAAATGCTGCATGAATTTCACCTCACGTCGCTGGAAAACAGAAGAGTTCTGGGAGACTTGATTACCACATCCAAAATTCTCGGGAATTGACAGGGGTCGATAAAGACATTAGTTAATACGAGTGGTAATCGCACTAGGAGGACACAAGTGGAAACTGAGTAACCAAATGAGCCACAGAGACAGAAAGAACTTTTTCAGTGTCAGAGTAGTTAATAAATGAAATGCATTAGGAAGTTATGTGGTGGAGGCTGACTCCATACACAGTTTCAAATGTACACATGATAGAGCTAGGGATATAGATCAGGTAAATCTCTCTCTCTCTCTCTCTCTCTCTCTCTCTCTCTCTCTCTCTCTCTCTCTCTCTCTCTCTCTCTCTCTCTCTCTCTCTCTCACACACACAAATTTATATATATATACATATATATATATATATATATATATATATATATATATATATATATATATATGTGTGTGTGTGTGTGTGTGTGTAAATCACGAAAAATAAACACGTTATTAAAAATGTGACAGTGTCAGACCACGGAGGAAAATTGAAACGGGAATTTCCTTAAGTATTTTCGTATATTAATACATCTTCAGAAGGAATGACCTGTGACTCCTTCTGAAGATGTATTAATATACGAAAGTACTTAAGGAAATTCCTGTTTCAATTTTCCTCCGTGGTCTGACACTGTCATATATATATATACATGTTCGCATATATATATATATATATATATATATATATATATATATATATATATATATATATATATATATATAATATGCGAACAAGCCTGAATGGTCCCCAGGACTATATGCGAATGAAAACTCACACCCCAGAAGTGACTCGAACCCATACTGCCAGGAGCAACGCAACTGGATCCTTACGGACGCCTTAAACCGGTTTAAGGCGTCCCTGTACATACCAGTTGCGTTGCTCCTGGCAGTATGGGTTCGAGTCACTTCTGGGTGTGAGTTTTCATTCATATATATATATATATATATATATATATATATATATATATATATATATATATATATATATAATTCTGGTAGTAGTGGTTACTGGCCGTTATACAGTTTATTATTCTGGGTACAGAGTGTATTTTTTCCCCTATTCTTAAGACAAGGGTTTGAGGTGGTAGTTATGCGTGGTGTCGGGCGATCCGTCCAGTGTTGTGTTAACCAGCTTTCACCGTGTGTGCACAACACACCTGGCAGTCAGTGTTGTCATCATTCCCGCACGTGTTTCTACAACACCGGAGATTTACCAGGAAATATACATACTTGTTGCCTTATGCAGTTCGTGGGCCGAGAGCCGCGGAACCCTTCCCCATCTTTGAGTGAGGATCTAAAAGTAGTTCAGGTAAGATACACAACAGCTGACTTGAGTGGGTGGTTACCTGGGTTATTTTGGGTGGTGTCTGCCTATCAGCTGGGCAGTGTTCATTCTGCCACCTCCGCATGACAGTGTCCGCGGTTTTTATGAATGAGGCAGAGTGTGTGTGTGTGTGTGTGTTGTGTGTGTGTGTGTGTGTGTGTGTGTTAATTATACACTGGTTTGGTGGATCACAGAGAGGCAGAGTGACGAGGTAAAGATGAACCGAGATATAAGCGTCAAGGCTCGCGTCAGGAACAGTCCTATTGTGTGTATGTGTGTACACATATATGATTGTAAGCCGCTTGAGATTTTACGCTCACCATTCATACTTAAGGCGTGGCACGTTTGGCCAAAGAGTCGTCTGGATGTAGCCAGAATGAGTTCGACCCTGGTAGTGGAGTGTATACCTTTCTTATCTATGAGACTCAGTGAGCGATAAAGACCCGCCGGTCAGAGCGAACCCGTCAACACCAGAAGCCAACAGGTGTGTTCCCTGGGTGGTGTGTCCCTTGCTGGCATGGACCCGTCATGTCATCTCTCATTACACAGTAATTATATTATTATTGCTTCTCTTCCGGTACGCGAGAGCACATGTTTATACATCCGTGTTTATTAATGTATGCATATCGTTAATTTAATATGCGGAACTACGTAAGGGAGGCCATATATGGCAAGGGAGGTGGCTTATGCGCGCGCAGGTGCGTGCGTGACGGAGGCTCCGAGCCACGCCTGTTCATCACGTCATCCATGTGTCAGTACTTCTGGACAAGATACACTATTGTGTCTTCCTGTTACATGAGTTAACTGTCTGGCAGCTTTCAGAAATATGTATTCTTTAGGAGTGTCATAATTCAAAGTAGTATGTCAGCGTTAAAGTAAATATTTATCAATAATGTCTTAAAAAATATAATTAAATAAAAATATTTGTTTTCAATTGAAAGAATATTAAAGTTAAAGCAAATTAGCAGTTAAATTTTCCAGCAATTAGCAATAGCCTACATTTGCTAAAGTGTTGAGCAAACAATATATGTTTAATAGAAATAAATTTGTCTTACTAGTTTGAAATTGCATATAATTTGGTGTGTAGACTAACAGCGTCGTTTGTGAGGGCGATATATGCCCTGTTAACATATCATACGATGTTCTCTTGTCAGTAATTGCCAGGCGTTTAAATGAACTCTATAACGTCAAATAAATATATGTATCACCTGTGGCTGGTTTCGAGAGTTGAGTATTTGTTCTGGCAATGTGTCTCATATGTACAGCTTTTTGTAATTGTTGGATTATTTGATTGTTTTAAGTGCAGGTTAGACATATATGAATGAATTTGGGTGTCTATAAACAGGAGCTGCCACGTATGGACTAATTGACCTTCTGCAGTTTTATTTTATTCTTATGCTTACGCCAATTGTTTCTCCTCGGGGTTTACACAACTTACTGTATCTCGCTCCAGTATCCGGAGTTACTTTATTGTGTAGATTAGAGACGAGACTGACATGCATGTGTGATACCTCTCGTGTTCCAGAGATTCCAGAGAGAGAATATCCGGAGTTATTTAGGCAACTGTTGTACGTCACGGTACCAACGTTAATATTCAACTTTCTGTACACAGTAACAACTCACAAGTGTATACATTTTTGATGCATGGGATCGATGGGTTAGACGGGTTGCTTGGGTTCGTATGCTTATGGTTAGGTTTAAGAGGCGGGATTTTTACGGAGTTGTATATGGAGAGAGCAAACTGTCGGAGAGAGCAGACTGTCCAAGTAATTTGTGTGTGCGTGTAGTTTAAGTTGCGTGTGTACCATTCGTTATGAATCTCTTGCCTTGGATGTAGAGGTGAGTACAAAGCTAGAGTCGCCAGTCGGATTACCCTGTGTTGACCTTGTGGTGTCTCCGTGGGTCAGTACCCCACGGACGTGTCTCCGTAGGTCAGTACCCCACGGACGTGTCTCCGTGGGTCAGTACCCCACGGACGTGTCTCCGTAGGTCAGTACCCCACGGACGTGTCTCCGTAGGTCAGTACCTCACGGACGTGTCTCTGTAGGTCAGTACCCCACGGACGTGTCTCCGTAGGTCAGTACCCCACGGACGTGTCTCCGTAGGTCAGTACCTCACGGACGTGTCTCTGTAGGTCAGTACCCCACGGACGTGTCTCCGTAGGTCAGTACCCCACGGACGTGTCTCCGTAGGTCAGTACCTCACGGACGTGTCTCTGTAGGTCAGTACCCCACGGACGTGTCTCCGTAGGTCAGTACCCCACGGACGTGTCTCCGTGGGTCAGTACCCCACGGACGTGTCTCCGTGGGTCAGTACCTCACGGACGTGTCTCCGTGGGTCAGTACCCCACGGACGTGTCTCCGTGGGTCAGTACCCCACGGACGTGTCTCCGTGGGTCAGTACCCCACGGACGTGTCTCCGTAGGTCAGTACCTCACGGACGTGTCTCTGTAGGTCAGTACCCCACGGACGTGTCTCCGTAGGTCAGTACCCCACGGACGTGTCTCTGTAGGTCAGTACCCCACGGACGTGTCTGTAGGTCAGTACCCCGTGGACGTGTCTCCGTAGGTCAGTACCCCACGGACGTGTTTCTGTAGGTCAGTACCCCACGGACGTGTCTCTGTAGGTCAGTACCCCACGGACGTGTCTCTATAGGTCTGTACCCCGCGGACGTGTCTCCGTAGGTCAGTACCCCGTGGACGTGTCTCCGTAGGTCAGTACCCCGTGGCCGTGTCTCTGTAGGTCAGTACCCCACGGACGTGTCTCCGTAGGTCAGTACCCCGTGGACGTGTCTCTGTAGGTCAGTACCCCACGGACGTGTCTCCGTAGGTCAGTACCCCACGGACGTGTCTCTGTAGGTCAGTACCCCACGGACGTGTCTCTGTAGGTCAGTACCCCACGGACGTGTCTCCGTAGGTCAGTACCCCACGGACGTGTCTCCGTGGGTCAGTACCCCACGGACGTGTCTCCGTGGGTCAGTACCTCACGGACGTGTCTCCGTGGGTCAGTACCCCACGGACGTGTCTCCGTAGGTCAGTACCCCACGGACGTGTCTCGTATTAGGGGTCGCGGCTGATGGTCTGGTCGTTCAGAATTTTGGTGTCCGACACTGACAAAAGAAGGTCGGCACTAAAGTCTGGTTTTCAGGTTTTTCATGTCCATAATTTTCCTAGTCTTTACTATTACTTTATTCTGCTTTTTAAATGTAAATTTTTCTTGCCCGATTATTCCCAATTTTATTAAATTTTACTTAATTGTGTGACACACTTTTGTATTGTATACGTTTCCAGTTTTGATTTCTTCATTTGTTTTTTTCATACCGCAGAAGCTAAATATTTCTTCGTTGAACATATGTTTTGTGTGGCTTGTTGGAGGTCTTGGTTTACATAAGTGTTCTGAAGGTTCTCCTTCTCCCTGGTTGTTGTTCTTTAAAGCTTGTAGCACAAGATGGTAATAACAAAAACTGCGCAAAGTATGGAATCCTTATTTATAAGGTGATTCATACGACGACTCTGAAAAAGATGATAAGCGATATCCTGTAAAACCAATATTTATCTATGTTTACCAATGCGATGAATTCAATGAAAATGGAAAATCTTGTTATTACAACTAATAGGGAAGAAGTGCCATAGGCACAATCAGAGAACACCATATGTGGGTCTCGAGGCCCGCGCATCTTGATCCTCCTCCCACCAAGTATAAGATATATTGCCGGAACCAAAGTGGAGGTTTTCAAGAGGCACTTGAATAAATTCCTGTAGGAAGTGGCGGATCAGCCGCGTTGTTGTGGTTAGTTAATTGGATCGCGGATTGCTACAACACTTTGGCGGAGCAAATTATTATCAAACAAGCCTTGCCCCATACCGGGCTTGGCGATTAGAAATTGTCTAAACAGATTACTGTTAAACCACAGTTACAGGCGGTATTATGATATACGATGTCGTCAGGTTCAGTTTGGTAACACTGTTCATACTGACACAGTTCTTATCTGATTTATTTGTATATATTGTCCACTGATGAGGTTCAGGATCTCATTTGTTATAATATATATTATTATATAATAATATTATATATTATATAATAATAGGATCTCAATATGAAATGTAGTATATATTTATTTTGTGGTTGCCAATGGTGTCATTCTTAAGGTGTCGTGCTCGCATGACTGTCATCATGAGTAATGCTTGTCTCAGGTGGCAGCTTATGATAAGATTTACCCATATTTGGGTACACGTAAACGTGTGTCAAATGGTTGTACAACTTAAGGTGAATTATTACTGAGGACCATCATAAGAGTAAATCCTGACTACGTATTATTTAGTAACTTTCTGGTAACCGTCGCCCCACTCCCTTCTCACTTGTCAGAAAGCCTTTTGAACCAGTACCCCTTAAGGGACCAGTGGAGGCAGGAGTGACCGGGACAGTACTCCAGTGGATAAGATAAGCAAGAGAAGACAGCGAGTCGCTGTGCGGGGGCGAGATGTCACTGCGGAGACCCACCGGGTTCACTTATTGAACCTATACTGTTTTTCATATATATAAACAATCTTCCAGAGGGAATAAGCTCATTCCTCTCAATGCTGATGATGTGAAAATTATGAGAAGGATTAAGAGAGGAAGACTGCAAGATGGCCTGGATAAATTGAAAGTAGAGTCTAAGAAATGGCGACCAGAGTCTGACTCAAGTACATGTAAAGTAATGAAGCAAGGGGGAGGAGCAGGAGGGCAGACGCGAGGTACCACCACATGGGAGATGAACTCCTCCATAAGACGGGCAGAGGGAAGGAGCTAGAGGTTGATGGCACACGGAACTTGTCTCTTGAAACCCACATCCCACACTACCCAGCTGGCCTCAACACCTGCCCATAACACCCACACACTACCCAGCTGGCCTCAACACCTGCCCATAACACCCACACACTACCCAGCTGGCCTCAACACCTGCCCATAACACCACACACTACCCAGCTGGCCACAACACCTGCCCATAACACCCACACACTACCCAGCTGGCCTCAACACCTGCCCATAACACCCACACACTACCCAGCTGGCCTCAACACCTGCCCATAACACCCACACACTACCCAGCTGGCCTCAACACCTGCCCATAACACCCACCACACTACCCAGCTGGCCTCAACACCTGCCCAACACCCACACACTACCCAGCTGGCCTCAACACCTGCCCATAACACCCACACACTACCCAGCTGGCCTCAACACCTGCCCATAACACCCACACACTACCCAGCTGGCCTCAACACCTGCCCATAACACCCACACACTACCCAGCTGGCCTCAACACCTGCCCATAACACCCACACACTACCCAGCTGGCCTCAACACCTGCCCATAACACCCACACACTACCCAGCTGGCCTCAACACCTGCCCATAACACCCACACACTACCCAGCTGGCCTCAACACCTGCCCATAACACCCACACACTACCCAGCTGGCCTCAACACCTGCCCATAACACCCACACACCACCCAGCTGGCCTCAACACCTGACTATAACACCCACACACTACCCAGCTGGCCTCAACACCTGCCCATAACACCCACACACCACCCAGCTGGCCTCAACACCTGCCCATAACACCCACACACTACCCAGCTGGCCACAACACCTGACTATAACACCCACACACTACCCAGCTAGCCTCAACACCTGCCCATAACACCCACACACTACCCAGCTGGCCACAACACCTGCCCATAACACCCACACACTACCCAGCTGGCCTCAACACCTGCCCATAACACCCACACACCACCCAGCTGGCCTCAACACCTGCCTATAACACCCACACACTACCCAGCTGGCCTCAACACCTGCCCATAACACCCACACACTACCCAGCTGGCCTCAACACCTACCTTGCCCATAACACCCACACACTACCCAGCTGGCCTCAACACCTGCCTATAACACCCACACACTACCCAGCTGGCCACAACACCTGCCCATAACACCCACACACTACCCAGCTGGCCTCAACACCTACCTTGCCCATAACACCCACACACTACCCAGCTGGCCACAACACCTGCCCATAACACCCACACACTACCCAGCTGGCCACAACACCTGCCCATAACACCCACACACTACCCAGCTGGCCTCAACACCTGCCCATAACACCCACACACTACCCAGCTGGCCTCAACACCTGCCCATAACACCCACACACTACCCAGCTGGCCTCAACACCTGCCCATAACACCCACACACTACCCAGCTGGCCTCAACACCTGCCCATAACACCCACACACTACCCAGCTGACCTCAATACCTGCCCATAACACCCACACACTACCCAGCTGGCCTCAACACCTGCCCATAACACCCACACACTACCCAGCTGGCCTCAACACCTGCCCATAACACCCACACACTACCCAGCTGGCCTCAATACCTGCCCATAACACCCACACACTACCCAGCTGGCCTCAACACCTGCCCATAACACCCACACACTACCCAGCTGGTCTCAACACCTGCCCATAACACCCACACACTACCCAGCTGGCCTCAACACCTGCCCATAACACCCACACACTACCCAGCTGGCCACAACACCTGACTATAACACCCACACACTACCCAGCTGGCCACAACACCTGCCCATAACACTCACACACTACCCAACTGGCCTCAACACCTGCCCATAACACCCACACACTACCCAGCTGGCCTCAACACCTGACTATAACACCCACACACCACCCAGCTGGCCTCAACACCTGACTATAACACCCACACACTACCCAGCTGGCCACAACACCTGCCCATAACACCCACACACACTACCCAGCTGGCCACAACACCTGACTGTAACACCCACACACTACCCAGCTGGCCATAACACCCCACACCACCCAGCTGGCCACAACACCTGGCCATAACACCCCACACCACCCAGTTGGCCTCAACACCTGCCCATAACACCCACACACCACCCAGCTGGCCTCAACACCTGCCCATAACACCCACACACTACCCAGCTGGCCACAACACCTGACTGTAACACCCACACACTACCCAGCTGGCCTCAACACCTACCCATAACACCCACACACCACCCAGCTGGCCTCAACACCTGCCCATAACACCACACACTACCCAGCTGGCCTCAACACCTGACTATAACCCCCACACACTACCCAGCTGGCCACACCTGCCCATAACCCCCACACACTACCTACCTGGCCACAACACCTGCCCATAACACCCACACACTACCCAGCTGGCCACAACACCTGCCCATAACACCCACACACTACCCAGCTGGCCTCAACACCTGACTATAACACCCCACACACTACCCAGCTGGCCACAACACCTGCCCATAACACCCACACACTACCAGCTGGCCACACACCTGGCCATAACCCCACACACTACCTACCTGGCCACAACACCTGCCCATAACACCAGCTACCAATACTGCTCACCACCCCGCCCCACACCTAAGTGTGCTGCCGTTACACACAGCTTCACCAAACTGGTCGTGCACTAAACGACAGACTTAAGAAACACAAGAGAAGTGTTAGATGTGCAGACACAAACAATGCTCCCTTCTGTCATGTTAGAGATTCTAATCATCCTATTGATTGGTCTTCTCCTAAAATATCTTCCTGCCTCTACTCTTCACAGGCGCCGTCTTGTCACATGGGCTCTGATACACAATCTATCAACCGACTCTCCTTTATCATTTTTCTTTCTTCTCTTATGCTTACTTATTCCATTCTTCCTTCACCCCCATTATTACACTCATTCCATTCATTCGTACCTTTCGCCTTACTCTTTCATTCTTCTAGGAATTATCTTCTTTTTTACCTGCTCCTGGCCCCTCTCTTGCCTTAATGCCCGCGCCTCCCTCGCTCCCCATTACGGGCTCACCATAGCCCGTGCTACATGGACATTTCGTTCTGAGTAGCTAAATCTAAAACCACCACCACCTCGCTCCCCGACAGCCCCGCTCCTGTGCCAGGTAAGTCCACTTCGGGCTCGCCATAGCCCGTGCCGGAACATGACAGAAGGGAGCTTTTTTTTATTATTATTTTTTTCTACCACAGACGTGGCCACACATTTACAATGCTAACCAGCATATATACATTTTCTACTGTCCTCCATGGACAGGGTTAGAGATGTGTTAAACATATAGTTCAGGGATTTATTGAACAAGAAGGGAGCATTGTTTGTGTTCCGGAACTTTTGTGTTCCTGTTCCGAGCAGCTGAATCTACAGCAACAATTACAATCTCGCTCCCATCACAATCGACCTGTTGATGGTCCAGGACGTACCGAAACGTCGCCGTCTCTTCATCTTCTGGTGTGTGGTTTGGTCAACCACTTGGACTGGACGGTAGAGCGACGGTCTCACTTAAGGCAGGTCCAAGTGGTTGGGCACCATTCCCCTCCCCCCCCCCTTCCCATCCCAAATCTTTATCCTGACCGCTTCCAAGTGCGGGCGATTAGTCACAATAACGTGGCTGAAGTATGTTGACCAGACCACACACTAGAAGTTGAAGGGACGACGACGTTTCGGTCCGTCCTGGACCATTCTCAAGTCGATTGTGACTTGACAAGCGACTTGAGAATGGTCCAGGACGAACCGAAACGTCGTCGTCCCTTCAACTTCTAGTGTGTGGTCTGGTCAACACCCTTCCAAGTGCTTTAAAGTCGTAATGGCTTGGCGCTTTCCCTGATAATTAAACAAATTATTTGTCCGTTATATTATTACATATATATATATATATATATATATATATATATATATATATATATATATATATATCACTAAGAACTCTTTGACCCGGCCAGGATTCGAACCCATGCCGTCTAGGATCACCCCTAAACGTACACAGTACCGTGACCACCGCACCAATGGTCGTTGGTGATCGTCAAATAGTTTTTAGTGATCTATAGCTTGCGCGTTCATGCAGCTTTCTCATATATAATATATATATTATATATATATTATATATATATATATATATATATATATAATATATATATATATATATATATATATATATATATATTGGTGTATACTGGCAGCAGGTTTTCTTTTACACATGTCTCATTGAATATGACCGCATATTCTGTATTTACTATCTTCTGATTTAGGGCTTCTATCCCTCTAACTATTTTCTTAGCATCAGGGCTTAGCTGAAATAGGAGTTCTCCAAAACTCATTTTCGTAATTTCTGGGTGAAGAAAAGATGTGGATTACTATAGAATGTATTACACTTATTTAAACAATTTGCACGACGTTTCGAACCTCCATGGTTCATTTTCAAGTGAGGAAATGTTACAATGTGGTTTGATTATATACCCGCACTGGGTCAGGTGATAAAACAATAAAGGTGAAAACATAGGGGATACATAGGGGATAAATGGGGTGAAACATAGAGGTAACCGCAGAAGGCCTATTGGCCCATACGAGGCAGCTGGCATCTACATACAAAGATTAATCCAGTGTAATTGGCCTGTTATGTTGAACATTGTCTTCTGTGTTGGCATCGTTATGTTCTGGTCTTGTCCTTACTCTCATTGTGGGAAGAGTAAATAGTTCCGTGATTTGGGTGTTCATGGTAGGTTGTTCTGTTCTTATGTGAATTGCTTCAAGAATTTGTAATCTTCTTGCATCTTGGGTTCTGTCTATTATGCATGTATTCTTGTTCAACATTTCTCTTGTTAGGGTGATGTCATGGGCTTGTCTCATGTGATTCCTAGGGGCACCGGATTGAAGATGGCATGTCAAACGCCTCGTCAGCTTGGTCGACGTCATACCTATGTACTTAGATTGAAGGTTACATCCTTCGTGGGGGCAAGTGTACATGTATACAACGCTTGACTGCTGTAGAGGGTTCTCTGTCGGCTTCGGGCTGTTTTTGATAAGGAGTTCGGAAGTCTTCTTGGTTTTATAGAATATTGTCAGGTTTATGTTTTGGTTAGGAGTAGTGCTTTTACTCCTTTACGGATTATTTCTTTCATTATTCTTTCTTCTTTTGTATGTTCACTGTGCATGGTTGATTTGTAATATAATTTTATTGGAGGTATTGTGGTTTCTGTTCTAGGTTCTGGATTATACCAACGGTCCAAGTGTCTTCTTATAGCAGCGTTTATTTCCGCGTTGCTATATCCATTGTTCACCAATACCTGAGTTACTCTTTCAAACTCTCTACTCACGTTGCTCCATTCAGAGCAGTGGGTAAGCGCTCGACGAATATAAGCATTGAGAACACTGGCTCTGTATCTTTGGGGGCACTCACTTCTACCGTTCAGGCATAATCCTATGTTGGTGGGTTTGGTATATACGTTGGTGCTTAAAGAGGTTCCTGTTTTTGTTATTAGTACATCCAAGAATGGCAGACTGTTATTTTCACTATTTTCATGTGTAAATCGGAGTACTGACTCTCTCTCTAGATGTCTTTTTACGTCAATTAGTTCATCTGAGTCTTTTACTATTACGAATATGTCATCTACATAACGGCAATATAAAGTTGGTTTTTGTCTGCTACTGAAGACCCTGTCTTCGATGGTTCCCATGTAAAAATTAGCGAATAAAACTCCTAAGGGAGAGCCCATTGCTACTCCGTCTATTTGTAAATACATGTCTCCTTGTGGACTGATGAAAGGGGCTTCCTTTGTACATGCTTCGAGAAGACTCTTCAAGTGTGGCTCAGGTATGTCTAATTTGGGGGTGCTCTCGTCTCTGTATACTCTGTCCAGTATCTGTATACTCTGTCTATGGTTGTGTCGACTGGGACGTTGGTGAATAGGGATTCCACGTCCAGGGAAGCAATGATTCCATCGGGCTGGGTAGATTTAATTAATTCTAGGAAATCTGCTGATGATTGTAGACTATACTTACTTGGAGTGTATGGAGTTAGGAGTTCATTGAGTTTTTTTTTTGCCAGGTGATAAGTTGGAGTTGGTATTTGGCTGATTATAGGGCGTAGTGGGTTACCTGGTTTATGTGTCTTAACATTGCCGTAGGCATATCCTAAGCCATAGTCGCCTTGAAGTTTATTGAAATGCACACTACCTTTCTTTGCGTTGATTGCCGTTATTGTTTTGTTTACTTTCCGTTTAAGGTCTTCCACAG
>WNGS01164858.1:5220386-5242886 GCA_020271785.1 Procambarus virginalis | reverse complement strand
CTTCTACAACCTGTCTACAACCTGCCCTCCTACAACCTGCCCTCCTACAATCTGCCCTCCTACAACCTGCCCCTCCTAACCTGCCCTCCTACAACCTGCCCTCCTACAATCTGCCCTCCTACAATCTGCCCTCCTACAACCTGCCTCCTACAACCTGCCTCCTACAACCTGCCCTCCTACAACCTGTCTACAACCTGCCCTCCTACAACCTGCCCTCCTACAACCTGTCCTACAACCTGCCCTCCTACAACCTGCCCTCCTACAACCTGCCCTCCTACAACCTGCCCTCCTACAACCTGCCCTCCTACAACCTGCCCTCCTAAAACCTGTCCTCCTACAACCTGCCCTCCTACAACCTGCCCTCCTACAACCTGCCCTCCTACAACCTGCCCTCCTACAACTGTCCTCCTACAATCTGCCCTCCTACAACCTGCCCTCCTACAACCTGTGTCCTACAACCTGCCCTCCTACAACCTGCCCTCCTACAACCTGTCCTACAACCTGCCCTCCTACAACCTGCCCTCCTACAACCTGCCCTCCTACAACCTGCCCTCCTACAACCTGTCCTCCTACAACCTGCCCTCCTACAACCTGCCCTCCTACAATCTGCCCTCCTACAACCTGCCCTCCTACAACCTGCCCTCCTACAACCTGCCCTCCTACAACCTGCCCTCCTACAACCTGCTCTCCTACAACCTGCCCTCCTACAACCTGCCCTCCTACAACCTGTCCTACAACCTGCCCTCCTACAACCTGCCCTCCTACAACCTGTCCTCCTACAACCTGCCCTCCTACAACCTGCCCTCCTACAACCTGCCCTCCTACAACCTGCCCTCATACAACCTGCCCTCCTACAACCTGCCCTCCTACAACCTGCCTCATACAACCTGCCCTCCTACAAACCTGCCCTCCTACAACCTGCCCTCCTACAACCTGCCTCCTACAACCTGCCCTCCTACAACCTGTCCTCCTACAACCTGCCTCCTACAACCTGCCCTCCTACAACCTGCCCTCCTACAACCTGTCCTCCTACAACCTGCCCTCGTACAACCTGTCCTCCTACAACCTGCCCTCTTACAACCTGCCCTCCTACAACCTGTCCTCCTACAACCTGTCCTCCTACAACCTGCCCTCCTACAACCTGCCCTCCTACAACCTGTCCTCCTACAACCTGTCCTACAACCTGCCCTCTACAACCTGTCCTACAACCTGCCCTCCTACAACCTGCCCTCCTACAACCTGTCCCTCCTACAACCTGCCCTCCTACAACCTGTCCTACAACCTGTCCTACAACCTGCCCTCCTACAACCTGCCCTCCTACAACCTGTCCTCCTACAACCTGTCCTCCTACAACCTGTCCTCCTACAACCTGCCCTCCTACAACCTGTCCTCCTACAACCTGTCCTCCTACAACCTGTCCTCCTACAACCTGCCCTCCTACAACCTGTCCTACAACCTGCCCTCCTACAACCTGCCCTCCTACAACCTGCCCTCCTACAACCTGCCCTCCTACAACCTGTCCTCCTACAACCTGCCCTCCTACAACCTGCCCTCCTACAACCTGTCCTCCTACAACCTGCCCCTCCTACAACCTGCCTCCTACAACCTGTCCTCCTACAACCTGCCCTCCTACAACCTGCCCTCTACAACCTGTCCTCCTACAACCTGTCCTCCTACAAAGAACGTCGCATTTCGCTCGTATGCGTTACATACGGCCAAAAATTGTCGTACTGGAAAATGGAAGAGACTCGCGAAAGTGACATACTGTCCCGTTTTCTGTTTTGGGTCCTCTGGTAGGTTAGGAGAGGACACTTTAAATTGACCGTTTTCTTGACGATGGGACACCTTAGGAGGACGGGCAGCGTGCTCATCCTGTGAGCGGTGGTGCAAAAAAAAAGATTACGGTGAGCTCAAACGGTCTTAATCTGACATCAGCGGAAATGTTTATATCATTAATTACAGTCACTTTACACACCTTAAAATGACATTGACAGCTGGTAATATCTGCAAGTTTTATTTATTAACAATATATTATTATACAATAGTAGTAGGATGCTTTGTTAATGATGCTACAGTTTTCCTCATGGGGGTTCAGAGGGTTAATAATAGTTACATACCACTACTCCACCTGTTTAACAAATCATTCTTAAGTGGAGGGTTGCCCACACAATGGAAACATGCAATAATACGTGGTTTCGGCTTTTATATTTTTTTCCGTACCGCAAGAGACGGAAATTATCTGCATTAAATACCATATTATTTTCTGCAGACCATTGAAAGACCTGATTTGCATCTGATTGTAGGTTTGCTGTGCTCTCTATGTTGTCTACTCTCGTAAAAATCCTAGTGTCAGCTACAAAGGATGATACAGTGCTACAGATTGTGTCCTTGTCTGTGTCCGATATGAGGATGAGAAAAAGTACTGGAGCAAGCACAGTACCCTGGGGGACTGAGCTCTTCACGGTTGATGATCCGGATTTTATTTTGTTGATTATTACACATTGGGTTCTATTAGTCAGGAAATTGTAGATACATCTGCCTGTTTTTCCGGTAATTCCTTTTCAATACATTTTGTGTGCAATAACACCATGGTCACATTTGTCAAAGGCTTTTGCGAAATCTGTGTAAATTACATCAGCATTTTATTTGTCTTCCATAGCATCTAATGCCATTATGTAGTGGGCCAGCCAGAGGCTTAGGGCCCGCGCAGGAATATCCCCGCAAAAAAAAAAATCTAATGCCATGTCATAGTGGTCCAGCAACTGTGACAGGCAAGAGCGCCCTGTTCTGAAACCATGTTGTCTGGGGTTATGGAAATGCTGTGATTCCATGTATTTTGTGATCCTCTTAGCACTCAAAGATTTGTATGATGTGTAATGTTAGTGCTATTGGTCTGTAATTTTTTCCCTCTGCCTTATTTCCTCCTTTTTGGAGTGGTGCTATCTCTGCTGTTTTTAGTATGTCGGGGATAACGCCAGTATCTATTCTTTGTCTCCAAAGAATGTGAAGGGCCTGCGATAGTGGTTTTTTATAGTTGTTGATGAATATAGAGTTTCAGGAATAGTTTTTTTTTTACAGTTCTTGATGAATATAGAGTTCCAGGAATCAGGGCCTGGTGCATAGGCATACTGTTTATGGCTTCTTCAAAATCCAGTGGGGATAATGTGACATCTGATATATGATTTGATGCTGGTATCATATCCATGAAAAATTCATTTGGGTTATCAATCTTCAGTGTGTTTAGTGGCTCCCTGAAAACAGTCGTAATGATTCCTCAATATTTCGCTCATGTCTTTGTTGTCATCGGTGAACACAATGACATTGTATGTTAATATTGCATGTACATACAATGATATTGTATGTAACATACAATATTTTGGGGGGAAGTACCATACATATTGTACGCTGGTACAATATGGTTGCAGCTGGCAATCCCAATCATTATGGAGGAAGAGGAGGTGGCCGCGGGAGGGAATCAGTAATAGCAACAATTCGCCTTGGATACAAATACCCATGGGGATTCGGGATGGAAACAACAGTTCAGCAGCGGAGTTGCAGAATCTGTAATGGGCGTGAAGGACATCGCCTTGACCACTACCTGAGAGAATGTGAACACCTGAGAGACATTGATCGGATGGATTACGAGAACTTTCAAATCCAGGGATCCCATCACAATGGTTGTACTCTTCAAGTCACTTGTGTTGTCCCGTCTTGAGTACTGCTCAGTACTCACTTCCCCCTTCAGAGCAGGAGAGATTGCTGAAATAGAGGGAATACAGAGAACATATACGACACGCATAGACGAGATAAAGCACCTAAATTATTGGGATCGTCTCAAAGCTCTCCAAATGTACTCTCTAGAAAGGAGACGAGAGAGATACCAAATAATATACACATGGAAAATACTGAAGGGCCAGGTCCCAAATCTGCACAGTAAAATAACAACGTACTGGAGTGAACGATATGGAAGAAAGTGCAAGATTGATCCAGTGAAGAGCAGAGAACACTGTATAAACATCAGAGGTCCGCGGTTGTTCAACATCCTCCCAGCGACTATAAGAAATATTGCCGGAACAACCGTGGACATTTTCAAGAGAAAACTGGACAGTTTTCTAAGAGAAGTTCCGGACCAGCCGGGCTGTGGTGGGTATGTGGGCCTGCGGGCCGCTCCAAGCAACAGCCTGGTGGACCAAGCTCTCACAAGTCAAGCCTGGCCTCGGGCCGGGCTTGGGGAGTAGAAGAACTCCCAGAACCCCATCAACCAGGTATCAACCAACCAGGTAACATTAGAAATATGTGTAGAATAATAAACCCCACATTGTTTGAGTTAGGAAAACACTATTTGTCACATATAGATACTATTCTTAAAAGATTCCCCCCATTTTGCACCCCCAAGATAACGTGAGATTTTAAGGGTTGAGAAATGTTAATGTTCTTGTTTGAGGAGTTGTTCACTTGAGACAGTTAAGCAAGTTCCAGCTATGTCTGGGTACAAGTGACAGGATAAACAACCCAGCGGGGTTTCTTCCTATTGGGGAGTGATGTACATGCTGCTATGGCGGTGTGTCCACTCAGGATGAGTGGCTCTGCTCAATACTGTCACTATGGCGGTGTGTCCACTCAGGATGAGTGGCTCTGCTCAATACTGTCACTATGGCGGTGTGTCCACTCGCAGGATGAGTGGCTCTCCCTAATTAACTCGCCCTTCGGGGCAAAATAAACAAAATAAATACCTTCCTGGGGCCATACCTCTAGGTTGTTTACGGTTTTAAAGCACACAACCTGTACATTCAACGTAATGCACTTTGTCTACTAGAAGCGAAATATGGATACAGTACAAGTATTTCATATATTTTGTTATTTACAATAAACTAATTTGCCATTCATACAGCGTTAATCTTGCTTTGTCTCTAAATGGCTACATTTTTACAGTGTAGAATGTAATGTCAGTCTACTGGCTTTCTTGCTTAATCTTATCATTCACTTCCTTGATCCGGTTTGTAATGCTAGAATGATCTTGTTCTTGTCGTAAATTCGATGTTTTGGTTCTTTTTTGCTGCTGAAAGAGTTATGTTGACGGCTTCATTCTGCGTACTTGTAGTTTCTGGGGAGGTTTGAGGGGCGCGTGTACACCACTGGTGCGACGGTCTGTGTTGGAGTGTTATGTGCATCATTTTAAGCACCATAAACATAGAAGCTATATTAACATTCCAGGATATGGCACTCAAGGCCCCCCGAGGCGACTTTTACATGTTCCTGTGAGTTGATCACGCCCCTCTTGCTCTTGTTAAAGCCGCAGTAACCCCCCGCCCCACCAAGGTACCCATAGCGGTCAACCCATTCAAGAACTTTACCATTAATTAACAGGCAGTGGTTTTCCCTACTCTTTCGTGGTGATAGGAGTGGGGTTGGTAGTGGTGTTGTAAGGAGTGGGGTTGTGTGTGTGGGGGGGGGGAGGAGGCAGAGAATGAGTGGTGTTGGTGGGGGGAGGGGAAGTGATTGTGCCAGTTAAGGTTCATCACAGGCGGCCCTCTGCCCCCCTCCCCCCCTCCACTGTCACTTACAGCACCCTGCCCTCACCCACCACCCACTGCCAGTCCTCCCCGCCCCTCCACCCACCTGCCACGGGTACTCCTCTCACACTCCCCCATGGCTGTCCTCCCGTCCAGCCCACTTTCAGAGCGGTGTCGCCCAGTCCAGTGTGTCTTGTAGCTGTGTCGAGTGTGACTTACAGCCGTGTCGGGCGTGCAGTGTGTGTCTTACAGCCGTGTCGGGCGTGCAGTGTGTGTCTTACAGCCGTGTCGGGCGAGCAGTGTATGTCTTACAGCCGTGTCGGGCGAGCAGTGTGTGTCTTACAGCCGTGTCGGGCGAGCAGTGTATGTCTTACAGCCGTGTCGGGCGAGCAGTGTATGTCTTACAGCCGTGTCGGGCGTGCAGTGTATGTCTTACAGCCGTGTCGGGCGAGCAGTGTATGTCTTACAGCCGTGTCGGGCGAGCAGTGTGTGTCTTACAGCCGTGTCGGGCGAGCAGTGTATGTCTTACAGCCGTGTCGGGCGAGCAGTGTGTGTCTTACAGCCGTGTCGGGCGAGCAGTGTATGTCTTACAGCCGTGTCGGGCGTGCAGTGTATGTCTTACAGCCGTGTCGGGCGAGCAGTGTATGTCTTACAGCCGTGTCGGGCGAGCAGTGTATGTCTTACAGCCGTGTCGGGCGAGCAGTGTGTCTTACAGCCGTGTCGGGCGAGCAGTGTGTATCTTACAGCCGTGTCGGGCGAGCAGTGTGTGTCTTACAGCCGTGTCGGGCGAGCAGTGTATGCCTTACTGACGTGGCGAGTGTCACATAGCCGTTTCGAGTGCGTGTATATATCAGTGTGCCAGCATATTGTATAGCTGAGTTAGTGAATCAAGTTCACAGCCCAGGTGTGACCAAGTGACTCTCAAAAGACAATTCAGTTTGTAATGTGATTTTATTGCTGAATCTACGAACTGAATTATCCTTATTAGACCAGCTTAGTTAACGATGCCAGTGATTTGTATCGCAGAATCGACACGCCGAAAGATTATTTTAGCTGTCAGCGTATTGGGTGACCTGTGTACCTCGGGTGGGGACCTGTGTACCTCGGGTGTGGACCTGTGTACCTCGGGTGTGGACCTGTGGACCTCGGGTGTGGACCTGTGTACCTCGGGTGTGGACCTGTGGACCTCGGGTGTGGACCTGTGTACCTCGGGTGTGGACCTGTGTACCTCGGGTGGGGACCTGTGTACCTCGGGTGGGGACCTGTGTACCTCGGGTGTGGACCTGTGTAGCTCGGGTGTGGACCTGTGTAGCTCGGGTGTGGACCTGTGTAGCTCGGGTGTGGACCTGTGGACCTCGGGTGTGGACCTGTGTACCTCGGGTGTGGACCTGTGGACCTCGGGTGTGGACCTGTGGACCTCGGGTGGGGACCTGTGGACCTCGGGTGTGGACCTGTGGACCTCGGGTGGGGACCTGTGTACCTCGGGTGTGGACCTGTGGACCTCGGGTGTGGACCTGTGGACCTCGGGTGTGGACCTGTGGACCTCGGGTGTGGACCTGTGGACCTCGGGTGTGGACTTGTGGACCTCGGGTGTGGACCTGTGGACCTCGGGTGGGGACCTGTGTACCTCGGGTGTGGACCTGTGGACCTCGGGTGGGGACCTGTGTACCTCGGGTGTGGACCTGTGGACCTCGGGTGTGGACCTGTGGACCTCGGGTGTGGACCTGTGGACCTCGGGTGTGGACCTGTGTACCTCGGGTGGGGACCTGTGGACCTCGGGTGTGGACCTGTGGACCTCGGGTGTGGACCTGTGGACCTCGGGTGGGGACCTGTGGACCTCGGGTGGGGACCTGTGTACCTCGGGTGGGGACCTGTGGACCTCGGGTGTGGACCTGTGGACCTCGGGTGGGACCTGTGGACCTCGGGTGGGGACCTGTGTACCTCGGGTGGGGACCTGTGTACCTCGGGTGGGGACCTGTGTACCTCGGGTGGGGACCTGTGTACCTCGGGTGTGGACCTGTGGACCTCGGGTGGGGACCTGTGTACCTCGGGTGGGGACCTGTGTACCTCGGGGGGGGACCTGTGTACCTCGGGTGGGGACCTGTGTACCTCGGGTGGGGACCTGTGTACCTCGGGGGGACCTGTGACGTGACCTACAATACATAATACTTATTGAGTGTGTCTTATGAGTGTGTGTACCGACAAGGTCATACCTGGTGAGGTGCCGGGTTCAGTGTGTGGAGATGCTGCTGGGGGGAGGAGGTTCGTGCACGTAGTCCTGCCGTTCCGGGTTCGATCCCCGGTGGAGGCGGAAACATATGGGCAGAGTTTCTTTCACCCTGGTGCACCTGTTCACCTAGCAGTAAATAGGTACCTGGGAGTTAGACAGCTGCTACGGGCTGCTTCCTGGGGTGTGTAACAAAAAGAAGGCCCCGAGGACCGGGCCGCGATGACGCTAAGCCCCGAAATCATCTGAACATAACGTACGTAACGGCGGTTGTATAGTAGTTTCCACGATCGAGCTTCAGCTCCTGGGTCCCGAATTTCCAATTGTCGCCCTTCAAATGCAATGACGGTTGTCACCTTTGTTGCTTGTCACTTCTGCTTTTATAATTGAAAGTGGCGTGTAATCTTAACTTTCTTGATGGGTTTACTTGTATACTGCCGGTAACAGTATCTTCTCGCATCCTGTGGACTACCACAGCATGTCTACCTCCCATACATGTCTACCTCCCATACATGCCTACCTACCAAACATGTCTACCTCCCATACATGTCTACCTCCCATACATGCCTACCTCCCATACATGTCTACCTCCCATACATGCCTACCTCCCATACATGTCTACCTCCCATACATGTCTACCTCCCATACATGTCTACCTCCCATACATGCCTACCTCCCATACATGTCTACCTCCCATACATGCCTACCTCCCATACATGTCTACCTCCCATACATGTCTACCTCCCAAACATGTCTACCTCCCATACATGTCTACCTCCCAAACATGTCTACCTCCCAAACATGTCTACCTCCCATACATGTCTACCTCCCATACATGCCTACCTCCCATACATGTCTACCTCCCATACATGCCTACCTCCCATACATGTCTACCTCCCAAACATGTCTACCTCCCATACATGTCTACCTCCCATACATGTCTACCTCCCATACATGTCTACCTCCCATACATGCCTACCTCCCATACATGCCTACCTCCCAAACATGTCTACCTCTCATACATGTCTACCTCCCATACATGCCTACCTCCCATACATGCCTACCTCCCATACATGCCTACCTCCCATACATGCCTACCTCCCATACATGCCTACCTCCCATACATGTCTACCTCCCATACATGCCTACCTCCCATACATGCCTACCTCCCAAACATGTCTACCTCTCATACATGTCTACCTCCCATACATGCCTACCTCCCATACATGCCTACCTCCCATACATGTCTACCTCCCAAACATGTCTACCTCCCATACATGTCTACCTCCCATACATGTCTACCTCCCATACATGTCTACCTCCCATACATGCCTACCTCCCATACATGCCTACCTCCCAAACATGTCTACCTCCCAAACATGTCTACCTCCCATACATGCCTACCTCCCATACATGTCTACCTCCCATACATGTCTACCTCCCATACATGTCTACCTCCCATACATGTCTACCTCCCATACATGTCTTGTCTTGATGCTACTCCTCAGCCCTGACATACTATTCCATCGACTCTTCTGGGGATTTTATGTTTGGGTCGTGTCCCTTTATTTCTCTTTCCAGTGACGTTAGGTTGAGCCGCCTCCATCAGTCTGTCCTGATAGCTCGGTCACCTTGTTCCTGGGTCATGATGTGAAGCACACCTGTTTACTTTATTGATCTTTACTCTGTGGCCAGTCATGTGGTCACTGGTCAGTCATGTGGTCGCTGGAGCACCAGTCAGTCATGTGGTCGCTGGAGCACCAGTCAGTCATGTGGTCGCTGGAGCACTGGTCAGTCATGTGGTCGCTGGAGCACTGGTCAGTCATATGGTCGCTGGAGCACCAGTCAGTCATGTGGTCGCTGGAGCACCAGTCGGTCATGTGGTCGCTGGAGCACTGGTCAGTCATGTGGTCGCTGGAGCACTGGTCAGTCATGTGGTCGCTGGAGCACCAGTCAGTCATGTGGTCGCTGGAGCACCAGTCAGTCATGTGGTCGCTGGAGCACCAGTCAGTCATGTGGTCACTGGAGCACCAGTCAGTCATGTGGTCGCTGGAGCACCAGTCAGTCATGTGGTCGCTGGAGCACCAGTCAGTCATGTGGTCGCTGGAGCACTGGTCAGTCATGTGGTCGCTGGAGCACCAGTCAGTCATGTGGTCGCTGGAACACTGGTCAGTCATGTGGTCGCTGGAGCACTGGTCAGTCATGTGGTCGCTGGAGCACCAGTCAGTCATGTGGTCACTGGAGCACCAGTCAGTCATGTGGTCACTGGAGCACCAGTCAGTCATGAGGTCACTGGAACACCAGTCATGTGGTCACTGGAGCACCAGTCAGTCATGTGGTCACTGGAGCACCAGTCAGTCGTGTGGTCGCTGGAACACCAGTCAGTCATGTGGTCGCTGGAGCACCAGTCAGTCATGTGGTCACTGGAGCACCAGTCAGTCATGTGGTCGCTGGAGCACTGGTCAGTCATGTGGTCACTGGAGCACCAGTCAGTCATGTGGTCACTGGAGCACCAGTCAGTCATGAGGTCACTGGAACACCAGTCATGTGGTCACTGGAGCACCAGTCAGTCATGTGGTCACTGGAGCACCAGTCAGTCGTGTGGTCGCTGGAACACCAGTCAGTCATGTGGTCGCTGGAGCACCAGTCAGTCATGTGGTCACTGGAGCACCAGTCAGTCATGTGGTCGCTGGAGCACTGGTCAGTCATGTGGTCACTGGAGCACCAGTCAGTCATGTGGTCACTGGAGCACCAGTCAGTCATGTGGTCGCTGGAGCACCAGTCAGTCATGTGGTCACTGGAGCACCAGTCAGTCATGTGGTCACTGGAGCACCAGTCAGTCATGTGGTCACTGGAGCACCAGTCAGTCATGTGGTCACTGGAGCACCAGTCAGTCATGTGGTCGCTGGAGCACCAGTCAGTCATGTGGTCACTGGAGCACCAGTCAGTCATGTGGTCACTGGAGCACCAGTCAGTCATGTGGTCGCTGGAACACCAGTCAGTCATGTGGTCACTGGAGCACCAGTCAGTCATGTGGTCACTGGAGCACCAGTCAGTCATGTGGTCACTGGAGCACCAGTCAGTCATGTGGTCACTGGAGCACCAGTCAGTCATGTGGTCGCTGGAACACCAGTCAGTCATGTGGTCACTGGAGCACCAGTCAGTCATGTGGTCACTGGAGCACTAGACAGTCATGTGGTCGCTGGAACACCAGTCAGTCATGTGGTCACTGGAGCACCAGTCAGTCATGTGGTCACTGGAGCACCAGTCATGTGGTCGCTGGAACACCAGTCAGTCATGTGGTCGCTGGAGCACCAGTCAGTCATGTGGTCGCTGGAGCACCAGTCAGTCATGTGGTCACTGGAGCACCAGTCAGTCATGTGGTCACTGGAGCACCAGTCAGTCATGTGGTCACTGGAGCACCAGTCAGTCATGTGGTCGCTGGAGCACCAGTCAGTCATGTGGTCGCTGGAACACCAGTCAGTCGTGTGGTCGCTGGAGCACCAGTCAGTCATGTGGTCACTGGAGCACCAGTCAGTCATGTGGTCACTGGAGCACCAGTCAGTCATGTGGTCGCTGGAGCACCAGTCAGTCATGTGGTCGCTGGAGCACCAGTCAGTCATGTGGTCACTGGAGCACCAGTCAGTCATGTGGTCGCTGGAGCACCAGTCAGTCATGTGGTCACTGGAGCACCAGTCAGTCATGTGGTCGCTGGAGCACCAGTCAGTCATGTGGTCACTGGAGCACCAGTCAGTCATGTGGTCGCTGGAGCACCAGTCAGTCATGTGGTCGCTGGAGCACCAGTCAGTCATGTGGTCACTGGAGCACCAGTCAGTCATGTGGTCGCTGGAGCACTGGTCAGTCATGTGGTCACTGGAGCACCAGTCAGTCATGTGGTCACTGGAGCACCAGTCAGTCATGTGGTCACTGGAGCACCAGTCAGTCATGTGGTCGCTGGAGCACCAGTCAGTCATGTGGTCGCTGGAGCACCAGTCAGTCATGTGGTCGCTGGAGCACCAGTCGGTCATGTGGTCGCTGGAGCACTGGTCAGTCATGTGGTCGCTGGAGCACCAGTCAGTCATGTGGTCACTGGAGCACCAGTCAGTCATGTGGTCGCTGGAACACCAGTCAGTCATGTGGTCACTGGAGCACCAGTCAGTCATGTGGTCACTGGAGCACCAGTCATGTGGTCACTGGAGCACCAGTCAGTCATGTGGTCACTGGAGCACCAGTCAGTCATGTGGTCACTGGAGCACCAGTCAGTCATGTGGTCGCTGGAACACCAGTCAGTCGTGCACTGTATAAAGCATTCTGAACTCCTCCGTGGTTGCCAACTGTGCATGTGCTTCTTGTGTGATTATTGTGATATGTACCCTTGCAGACAATCTTTATGGCATTATGTGTATTCACAGGTCCTTTTATATTTCCTGTTCCGGGAGCTGTCTTGCCCTCATTGTGTTCTGGTCGTGTTGTCTGCTTGCTTCTTCCTCGTGTGTGTACTCACCTAGTTATGCTTGCGGGGCATGAGCTCTGGCTCTTCGGTCCCGCCTCTCAACTGTCAGTCAGCTGGTGTACAGATTCCTGAGCCTTCTGGGCTCTATCATATCTACATTTGAGACTGTATGGAGTCAGCCTCCACCACATCACTGCCTAATGCATTCCACCTGTTAACTACTCTGACACTGAAAAAGTTCCCCTTCATTGTTTACTGTCCCTTTGGTCTCCTATCTCCTAGTCCCATTTCCATAATTTTATATTTGCTCGTGTTGAACTCCAGTAGCCATTTCTCTGACCATCTCTGCAACCTGTTCAGGTCGTCTTGGAGGATCCTGCAATACTCATCTGTCACAACTCTTCTCATCAACTTTGCGTCATCCGCAAACATCGACATGTAGGACTTTACTCCTGTAAACATGTCGTTAACATATTCTAGAAATAGAACTGGTCCCAGCACCGATCCTTGTGGTACTCCACTCGTTACTGTTCGCCAATCCGACTTCTCGCCCCTTACCGTAACTCTTTGGCTCCTTCCTGTTAGGTAGTTCCTTATCCATGCTAGGACCTTTCCTCCCACCCCCGCCTGCCTCTCGAGTTTGTACAGCAGTCTCATGTGCGGTACTGGCACTGTATCAAAGGCTTTTTGGCAGTCCAGAAATATGCTGTTTGCCCAACCATCTCTGTCCTGTCTTATCCTCGTTATTTTATCATAAAATTTCAAAAGGTTTGTTAGACACGATTTCCCATTCCAGAACCCATGTTAATGTGTGTACTCACCTAGTTGTACTCACCTAGTTGTGCTTGCGGGGGTTGAGCTCTGGCTCTTTGGTCCCGCCTCTCAACCGTCAATCAACAGGTGTACAGGTTCCTGAGCCTATTGGGCTCTATCATATCTACACTTAAAACTGTGTATGGAGTCAGCCTCCACCACATCACTTCCTAATGCATTCCATTTGTCAACCACTCTGACACTAAAAAAGTTCTTTCTAATATCTCTGTGGCTCATTTGGGCACTCAGTTTCCACCTGTGTCCCCTAGTGCGTGTGCCCCTTGTGTTAAATAGACTGTCTTTATCTACCCTATCAATTCCCTTGAGAATCTTGAATGTGGTGATAATGTTCCCCCTAACTCTTCTGTCTTCCAGCGAAGTGAGGTTTAATTCCCGTAGTCTCTCCTCGTAGCTCATACCTCTCAGCTCGGGTACTAGTCTGGTGGCAAACCTTTGAACCTTTTCCAGTTTGGTCTTATCCTTGACTAGATATGGACTCCATGCTGGAGCCGCATACCCCAGGATTGGCCTAACATATGTGGTATACAAAATTCTGAATGATTCCTTACACAAGTTTCTGAATGCCGTTCTTATGTCGTGTGTGTGTGTGTGTGTGTGTGTGTGTGTGTGTGTGTGTGTGTGTGTGTGTGTGTGTACTCACCTAGTTGTACTCACCTAGTTGTGCTTGCGGGGGTTGAGCTCTGGCTCTTTGGTCCCGCCTCTCAACCGTCAATCAACAGGTGTACAGGTTCCTGAGCCTATTGGGCTCTATCATATCTACACTTAAAACTGTGTATGGAGTCAGCCTCCACCACATCACTTCCTAATGCATTCCATTTGTCAACCACTCTGACACTAAAAAAGTTCTTTCTAATATCTCTGTGGCTCATTTGGGCACTCAGTTTCCACCTGTGTCCCCTAGTGCGTGTGCCCCTTGTGTTAAACAGCCTGTCTTTATCAACCCTGTCGATTCCCCTGAGAATCTTGAATGTGGTGATCATGTCCCCCCTAACTCTTCTGTCTTCCAACGAAGTGAGGTTTAATTCCTGCAGTCGCTCCTCGTAGCTCATACCTCTCAGCTCGGGTACTAGTCTGGTGGCAAACCTTTGAACCTTTTCCAGTTTAGTCTTATGCTTGACTAGATAGGGACTCCATGCTGGAGCCGCATACTCCAGGATTGGTCTGACATGTGTGTGTGTGTGTGTGTGCGTGTGTGTGTGTGTGTGTGTGTGTGTGTGTGTGTGTGTGTGTGTGTGTGTGTGTGTGTGTGTGTGTGTGTGTGTGTGTGTGTGTGTACTCAATTGTGCTTGATTTGCTAGTTCAGCTTCGGCTTTTGTTTCCCGCCTCTCAACCATCAATCAATTGGTGTACAGGTTCCTGAGCCTACTGGTCTCTATCATATCTACATTTAAAACTGTGTATGGAGTCAGCCTCCACCACACCACTGCCTACTGAAAACTGACACTGAAAAAGTTATTTTTTATTTCTCTGTGGTTCATTTGGGTACTCAGCTGCAGTCTATGTTCTCTTGTGTGGGTACAACCTGTGCTAAATAATCCCTCCATATGTAACTTGTCAATTTCCCTGAGTATTCTGTATGTGGTGATTATGTCTCTCAGAACTTCTGTCTTCCAGCTTCGTGAGGTGGGATTCACGCAGCCTTTCCTCGTAACTCATGCCTCTTAGTTCTAGGACTAGTCTGGTGGCATATCCTTGAACCTTCTCCAGTTTCAATTTATGCTTGACAAGCTATGGACTCCGTGCTGGAGCTGCATACTCTGGGATTGGTCTCATGTGGTGTACAAGATTCTAAATGATTCCTTACACAAGTTTCCAAAGGCAGTTATGATGTTAGCCAGCATCGCATACGCCGCTGATGATGATATACCACATTCTTCCCAAGTACCTAAATGCTAAACGTTTCGCACATGCTTCTGATGTCATGATGTTAATGTGAGCCTTTAGTGCTACTTTAGGTGTATATAATTTCCCAGATCCTTCACTTCTGTATTTGTAGGGAGTCAACTTCCTTTCATTCCGTACTGTTGGGTGTGTGTTCTTGCTGGCACCTTAATGCTCATTACCATGGACTTATATGACTTCACGTTCACTTATATGGGTTAAAGTCAGTCACCTCTGGGACTATCCATAAAGGTTATCTAGGTTGTCCTGAGTCTTACACTTCTCGTTCACGCTAATACCACCGTTGAAAGTTGAAGAAGTTGTTGATCTGGACAACGTGCAAAGAACTCTCGCTTCGTGAACCCACTCAATATGAAGATTTGAATTATTTGGATCATTTAAAAATCCCTTGAATTGTCCAGGGTGGAACACATGCGAGAGAGACGTCGTAATTTATAATTTGAAAATATCAGTGACTGCGGTTTCAAAGCTACACAGACTTCCTTACGAGACCAACAGGTATGGCCGAATGTGTAAAACAGTGTCATTGAAAAGTAGGAGCGTAGTAAGAAGTGTACTTACATAAACCTTCACAAGACGTTTCAACATACCCTGTCGTTTGTACTATAAGTGGCATAACCGGCCAATATCTGTTGGTATTCACGAGGGAACTTGATAGACACTTTCAAAGGGTACCTGATCAACCGGGCTGTGCTTCATATGTCAGACTGCGTGCAGCGGCGTCTAACAGCCTGGTTGACCAGACCGTCAACCAGGAGGTCTGGTCAGAAGAGACCGGGCAGCGTAGACATTGATCCTCAGAACCAGCTTAAGGTAACCTCAAGGTAACTTATGATTCTTCTTTAATTTTGCCTCCTCCACAAATATTGATTTAAATACATTATCATCTTTCAGGCTTTTTCGTTTATTGTATATTTACGGTACATGACTTGTAACCTCCCTCTACCCTCAGGTCTCTCCTCCCACCCTAACCCTCTGTTTCCTCTCAGACAAGTTCTCTCCCATCCAATTACCCCCCCCCCCCCACCACCACCATTTTCTCCTGATTGATTCTCAAGTTAGTGTAGCAGTCGTTATGGTGGTCTGTATCAAATACTATCTACCTGTCCTTCTCTTTCCTGCTTAATCACTGTTGCATTTAATGTCATTGTCATTGAACTCCAGTAAGTTCATTAAACAGGACTTTCCTTCTCTAAAGCCATGCTACTATTTGGAGACAAGATTTACACCCTGTATTGACGCTACAGGATGTAAATCTTGGGCTACAGGACTCTCTAATCTCTTACGGACTACCCATGCCCGCGCTACTCGTGCCCGCGCCACCTCTTGGGTGGCTTAATCAATCGGTAATCTTCCAGCGACCCTTTAGTACTGTGAAGGGAACCCATGTGCGTGTATAAGATGCAGGTTCAGGGCTCATATTTGTCGACTAGTTTAGTAGGCCTGTAGGTGCCTGTAGGTGCCTGTAGGTGCCTGTGGGTGCCTGTGGGTGCCTGTAGGTGCCTGTAGGTGCCTGTAGGTGCCTGTGGGTGCCTGTGGGTGCCTGTAGGCGCCTGTATGTGCCTGTAGATACCGACACCTTGGTTGTCTTCCATTCCATTGAGATTCCTTTTATTTATGGCGGTATTGTAGATCATTGCCAGAGGTCTGCTGAGGACTTGGGCCTCCTCCTCAGCACCCGTAGGAATATGTCAAGTCCTGATTCCTTTGGCTTCACTCCCCTTGTGTTTTTCTGCCGTGACACAGACAGTGATGTGTAGCTTTCTTTTGATAATTACCTGCACCTGTTCTTGACTTCATGGCACCTCTTTGCCGCACCATATGGTGGTCTTTCTCCTACGGTAGGCTTAAGTACCTACTTACTACCTCTGGACATCTCCAGGTGATTTAGTCCATTCCACTTGCCATATAGTCCCTTAGTGTTCCCTGTGAACTTCTCTCCAGGAATAACAGAGAAGAGAGGGATGGAGGGAGGGAGGATACAGTGTTTCTCATCATTTTGTTATGTCCATGTTCCATCCCGTAGTGCTTCACAGCTCATAAACTGTTGTATAAATGTAAATAAAGCCGCAAAGATTGAGAACAAAAAGTACGAGATTCGTTAGTGGATGGTTTGATAAATCTTGGTCCTGGTATTTTCTTTAGAAGTCTACAGTGATTATTATACTTAATATCATAGTCTCTACCACGACTCTAATATGCCATCTTTATTCAGTAATGCTTTCATATTGTTCATTTCCTTTATTTGTAAGTCCATCAGTATTTATGTATAATATTGTTGTACTGTTGACGTATAGACTCCATGTTGTTGGTGAAGGTTGTGGAGTGGTGAGTGAGTGGTGTAGGTGAGTGTGCTCTTGCTGTGGGTCTGTTTAGACTCTTGCTGGCCAGATACCCCTGCTGAGCCTAGGTGCTGACTCACGGGTGCTGCTGTATTTACACTTGTGGTGGTTGGTGTTTAGATTCAACTACTAGGAACAAAAGTTGCAAGGAGCACGGGCTATGGTGAGCCCGGAGTGGACTTGAAGTCTACACATGTTGATATGGTGCCCTACTGTGCTTGTACTGTGTCTGGTGGTGGGCACTTGCCGGAACTGAAGGTTGTGTTGTCTGTGTGTTGGTGCTAGTTCACTGCTGTATTACTCATGTAATGCCTAGACTCCGGTGGATTTGCATTTTTGTATTGCTCCCTGTGTAGTGTTGACGGTGTATTGGTGTATCTCGTCCATGTATTGTTTATGTGTATGTGTGTGTGTTCTTACCCTGCCGAGTGTGCAGGGTTGAGCTTCAACTCCTGGAAATCACCTTTTTTGAACATATAAATCAGTAACTTTTGACCTCTTTGTTTCTTGCCGTGATCAGTGTACGATCTGCTTTTAAATCTATGAATGGAGGTCACCAGTATTATGTCCAATTTTAGTTCGTTCGGCTTGCTTACTGGCCTTACATAAAGACGTTTTCGCATTCCTGTGGTTTATATTCGTGTTCGATTTCCTTGAATTTCTTCTCGTTACATTTTTGCTCAACTCTCTATTTAGGTATGCTCCAGGTGCACTAATGAGTACCTCTTAGTATTTTGTATGTGTGCATTATGTCCCCCTCGATTTCTTATTTCTTCCATCGTCATTAGGTTTAGATCTAGTTATCTGTCCCGAAGCTCACTCCCCTAAATTACATGACTACTCCTAGTCTTGCATAAACTTCAGCACTTTTATCATTTTCATTTTTTGGTTTGAGAGTCAGGGACTCGACGCTGGTATTGTGCATTGTGTCACTGATTGGAAATATTATTTAAATAGCATTCTGAAAGCACCATTGTATAGGTTTCTGAGTGCTGTTCTCATGTTCCCCAGCTGGACATATTCTACTCATGACATTCTACTTATGAAGGTTTGGTGTTACTATCTTTTATCGCACTGACTATTGTAACGTTTTCCCAGTTATCGTGTGTTTATGTATTCACCTGTTTATTCCCATCGAACTATTGGCTCGTGGACCTTGCCTTTCCAACCGTCGATTGTCTAATGTACTGACTCGCGACCTGTTTTCTCTGTGATATCAATCTTGTATTACACTTACACGCACGCACGCACACACACACACACACACACACACACACACACCACACACACACACACACACACACACACACACACACACACATACACACACACACACACACACACACACACACACACACACACACACACACACACACACACACAGGTAGGGGCCAGGTAGCCTGGTGGATAGCGCGCAGGATTCGTAATTCTGTGGCGCGGGTTCGATTCCCGCACCCGGCAGAAACAAATGGGCAAAGTTTCTTTCACCCTGAATGCCCCTGTTACCTAGCAGTAAATAGGTACCTGGGAGTTAGTCAGCTGTCACGGGCTGCTTCCTGGGGTGTGTGTGTGTGGTGTGGGGGAAAAAAAAAGTAGTGTAGTTAGTAAACAGTTGATTGACAGTTGAGAGGCGGGCCGAAAGAGCAAAGCTCAACCCCCGTAAAAATACAACTAAGTGAATACAACTAAGTGAATACACACACACACACACATAAAAGGTTGATGCACAAGCTGGAGAAACAGGCAGGAGTAACAGGTAGGGCGCTCCAGTGGATAAGGGAGTACCTAAGCAATAGGAAGCAGAGAGTTACAGTGAGGGGTGAGACCTCAGACTGGCGTGAAGTCACCAGTGGAGTCCCACAGGGCTCTGTACTTGGACCTATCCTGTTTCTGATATACGTAAATGATCTCCCAGAGGGTATAGACTCATTCCTCTCAATGTTTGCTGACGACGCCAAGATTATGAGAAGGATTAAGACAGAGGAGGACAGTTTGAGACTTCAAGAAGACCTGGACAAGCTGCAGGAATGGTCGAACAAATGGCTGTTAGAGTTTAACCCAAGCAAATGTAATGTAATGAAGATAAGGGTAGGAAGCAGGAGACCAGATACAAGGTATCACTTGGGAGATGAAATACTTCAAGAGTCAGAGAGAGAGAAAGACCTGGGGGTTGATATCACGCCAGACCTGTCCCCTGAAGCTCATATCAAGAGGATAACATCAGCAGCATATGCCAGGTTGGCTAACATAAGAACGGCCTTTAGAGACTTGTGTAAGGAATCTTTCAGAACATTATATACCACATATGTCAGACCAATCCTGGAGTATGCGGCTCCAGCATGGAGTCCCTATCTAGTCAAGGATAAGACTAAACTGGAAAAGGTTCAAAGGTTTGCCACCAGACTAGTACCCGAGCTGAGGGTATGAGCTACGAGGAGCGACTGCAGGAATTAAACCTCACTTCGTTGGAAGACAGAAGAGTTAGGGGGGACATGATCACCACATTCAAGATTCTCAGGGGAATCGACAGGGTTGATAAAGACAGGCTGTTTAACACAAGGGGCACACGCACTAGGGGACACAGGTGGAAACTGAGTGCCCAAATGAGCCACAGAGATATTAGAAAGAACTTTTTTAGTGTCAGAGTGGTTGACAAATGGAATGCATTAGGAAGCGATGTGGTGGAGGCTGACTCCATACACAGTTTCAAGTGTAGATATGATAGAGCCCATTAGGCTCAGGAAACTGTACACCTGTTGATTGACGGTTGAGAGGCGGGACCAAAGAGCCAGAGCTCAACCCCCGCAAGCACAACTAGGTGAGTACAACTAGGTGAGTACACACACACACACACACACACACACACACACACACACACACCACACACACACACACACCACACACCCACACACACACACACACACACACACACACACCAAACACACACACACACACACACCACACCACACACCACACACACACCACACACACACACTAACCTGCATACCATGCAAGCTGATGGAGAAGATTGTGCGAAGAAAGCTAGTGGAACACCTGGAGCGAAGGAACTTTGTAACACAACATCAACATGGGTTCAGGGATGGCAGGTCCTGCCTCACAGGGTTACTTGAATTCTACGACCAGGCAACAAAAATAAGGCAAGAAAGAGAAGGGTGGGCCTACTGCATATTTTTGATTGTCAGAAAGCCTTTGATACAGTGCCACACAAGAGGCTAGTGAAAAAGCTGGAGATGCAGGCTGGAGTGAAAGGGAAGGTACTCCGTTGGATACAGGAGTACCTACGCAACAGGAGACAAAGAGTCATGTGAGGGTGAGGTCTCAGATTAGCGAGACGTTACGAGTGGAGTCCCGCAGGGGTCAGTCCTTGGACCTATACTGTTTCTGATATATGTAAATGATCTCCCAGAGGGTATAGAATCGTTTCTCTCAATGTTTGCCGATGATGCAAAAATGAGGAGGATTGAAACTGAGGACGATAGTAGGAGGCTACTANAAGCGAAATATGGATACAGTACAAGTATTTCATATATTTTGTTATTTACAATAAACTAATTTGCCATTCATACAGCGTTAATCTTGCTTTGTCTCTAAATGGCTACGTTTTTACAGTGTAGAATGTAATGTCAGTCTACTGGCTTTCTTGCTTAATCTTATCATTCACTTCCTTGATCCGGTTTGTAATGCTAGAATGATCTTGTTCTTGTCGTAAATTCGATGTTTTGGTTCTTTTTTGCTGGTGAAAGAGTTACGTTGACGGCTTCATTCTGCGTACTTGTAGTTTCTGAGGAGGTTTGAGGGGCGCGTGTACACCACTGGTGCGACGGTCTGTGTTGGAGTGTTATGTGCATCATTTTAAGCACCATAAACATAGAAGCTATATTAACATTCCAGGATATGGCACTCAAGGCCCCCCGAGGCGACTTTTACATGTTCCTGTGAGTTGATCACGCCCCTCTTGCTCTTGTTAAAGCCCGCAGTAACCCCCCGCCCCACCAAGGTACCCATAGTGGTCAACCCATTCAGGAACTTTACCATTAATTAACAGGCAGTGGTTTTCCCTACTCTTTCGTGGTGATAGGAGTGGGGTTGGTAGTGGTGTTGTAAGGAGTGGGGTTGTGTGTGTGGGGGGGGGGGAGGAGGCAGAGAATGAGTGGTGTTGGTGGGGGGAGGGGAAGTGATTGTGCCAGTTAAGGTTCATCACAGGCGGCCCTCTGCCCCCCCCTCCCCCCCTCCACTGTCACTTACAGCACCCTGCCCTCACCCACCACCCACTGCCAGTCCTCCCCGCCCCTCCACCCACCTGCCATGGGTACTCCTCTCACACTCCCCCATGGCTGTCCTCCCGTCCAGCCCACTTTCAGAGCGGTGTCGCCCAGTCCAGTGTGTCTTGTAGCTGTGTCGAGTGTGACTTACAGCCGTGTCGGGCGAGCAGTGTGTATCTTACAGCCGTGTCGGGCGAGCAGTGTATGCCTTACTGACGTGGCGAGTGTGTCACATAGCCGTTTCGAGTGCGTGTATATATCAGTGTGCCAGCATATTGTATAGCTGAGTTAGTGAATCAAGTTAGACGAGCTTAGTTAACGATGCCAGTGATTTGTATCGCAGAATCGACACGCCGAAAGATTATTTTAGCTGTCAGCGTATTGGGTGACCTGTGTACCTCGGGTGGGGACCTGTGTACCTCGGGTGTGGACCTGTGTACCTCGGGTGTGGACCTCGGGTGTGGACCTGTGGACCTCGGGTGTGGACCTGTGGACCTCGGGTGTGGACCTGTGTACCTCGGGTGTGGACCTGTGTACCTCGGGTGTGGACCTGTGTACCTCGGGTGGGGACCTGTGTACCTCGGGTGGGGACCTGTGTACCTCGGGTGTGGACCTGTGTAGCTCGGGTGTGGACCTGTGGACCTCGGGTGTGGACCTGTGTAGCTCGGGTGTGGACCTGTGGACCTCGGGTGTGGACCTGTGTACCTCGGGTGTGGACCTGTGGACCTCGGGTGTGGACCTGTGGACCTCGGGTGGGGACCTGTGGACCTCGGGTGTGGACCTGTGGACCTCAGGTGGGGACCTGTGTACCTCGGGTGTGGACCTGTGGACCTCGGGTGTGGACCTGTGGACCTCGGGTGTGGACCTGTGGACCTCGGGTGTGGACCTGTGGACCTCGGGTGTGGACCTGTGGACCTCGGGTGTGGACTTGTGGACCTCGGGTGTG
>WNGS01164858.1:5183681-5204188 GCA_020271785.1 Procambarus virginalis | reverse complement strand
TGGCCACTGCACAACACACACACGGCAGTGAACGCCACACAAGGCAAACACCGCCAAGGAAACTGAGGCCAGAGAAGCGTCTATCCCGGTTGGCATTAGCTTGCGAACTGAAGCTTGGCAGCCAGCGCAGTAGGTCCGGGGCTCCCCCCTCCCCCTCTCGGGGCGGGGAGGGCTGCGCGGACGATCGGCGTGGCAGTAAAGTGTGATGTTTGCTTGTTTCCTAGGGATTGTAGAGAGTTTCTACCTCTCTGTTCGTTTTTTTGTTTTAGTTTTTTACCATGTGGGGTTTGTTTTGTCATGCCTACCTTTCTGGGTGCCTGACCCCGGTCGATGACAGATAAGGAAAACCCCAACCACAAGAGGGTTTTCCAGTGCCATTGCTTGCTGAAACCTCTCAGAAGGGGCCAGGTTCTGGCGCTGGTCCCTGGTAGGTCTGAACTCCTTAGCTAATGTCCCGGTCTAATATAACATACATTAGCCCGATAAGCTCCAGGGACCCGTAGGGGCTCCCCACAGAAAAGTGTCCATTCTCAGCAACAAATCCTCAGGGCCCAAGAATCAAAACTACCAAAATCCAACCAAGGACTCCACTACAACCTCAAACCCCAGAAAACCCCTTCTGCCACTGAAGATGAGGGAGGCCGACCTACATTTGTTTCAGAGCCCTGGGACCGGAAAAGAAGGAATTGACAGGGATATCTACCAAAGAAGCTTCGAAAACCTGGGACAATGAGCCCTCCAGTACATACAAAGGATACATGGGAGTAAAGGAAGGAAAAGTCGGTTCCACACTCACAGCCTCTGTCAAAATCCCAGATGTAGCAGCAGTCCCTTGAAGCTGCTTCCCACAATCCAGACTTGATGCAACAGAATAGCAGCCAAAGTGAAAAGCCGAGAAGCCATCTGAACCAACACTGGCCAAACCAGCCATTCAATGAATGAAACGGAAGTGGCAGAGGAAACTGGCAGAAATGTATTATGAACCCAAGAGAAACCACTTGAAATCTTCATCAGAAATTTGACGGAAATGACATCAGTGCCACCCATAATAGACAACGGCTGCAAAAGTCTGTACTTTATGCACAGTCATGCAAAACTACAACAACCTGAAAAGCCTTGGCAGAAGGTGCAGTCAAAACAGAAGTCCAGCATTAACAAATGGTACAGACCCAAGGATGGAAAGAGCTCACCAACCAGCATGCTCAATGGCTGATGCAAAAGGAATGATACAGACATTAATAAACACCAAACCATACCTTGAAAAACCATAAACAGCAGTGTCATGTCAGGACTTAGAGGGAAACCATAACAACCTGCATGAGAATGGAGCCTGAGAAAATATCCACAAAGGACAAGGGTAGTCAGATTCCTGGACTGTTACACAGACAGGCAAGTATGGCAATCAAAAGGGAAGCATCTTGGCTGAATATAACACTGAACCTCGACAAAAAAGACCTGGTTGGGAAAGGCCTAGGCAGCCTCCAGATAAAAACAATCACCAAGCACACTCTTGACAAAAATATAAAGCCCCATGATGCATAATGAGAAGGCCAAATTGTAATCAGAGCATAAGACAACACAAAGCTAACTACTACAACTTGTTACCAAGAGGCATCACATTGGAAAGAGAGAGAGTTGTGCCACCCAAAAATGAGATGACTAAGAGGAGTTGGCTCACAGAGGAGTAACCCAACTCCTTCAGAGCAGGTATTTATGACAGGGATGGGAAATGCAAGCCAACTACTGTACTAAAGACGGGATCCCTGGGCCAAAGCCAGATCAAAATACTGTACAGTATGAAGCCAAGACTCGCATAATCTGGGTGACATAAAACACAACTGTGAAGGAGACAGAAAACAAAAACAAAGTGATGGCCCATGGTGGAACTAACACTCCAGAGAAGACCAACTCAAATTACCTTAAGCATGAAGCTGAGGATGAGCAATATAGGAGGCTCCTTGACTGTGAAGCTGTTACCAAGTGAACGAGTGAATTGATGGGATAGTGTAACATTGGGTGACCCGGGTTGCCACCAAATGGAAGTCAGGCACATTGTAGTTTGTGTATTTATACTGTGGCAATGACTGTTTGCATTCTTACCTAAAAAATTCTAGCTTTCTTCAAGAGGAGACTTGTTTTGTTGTACTTATGCAGTCAGAGAAAGGTGTTTCTCACTTTTGGATTAATTTCTTATCACTAACTTCTCTTTACCTTGTCGATAGAGCCAGAATTTGGCCGTGGCAAGTAAAGATGGGTCCCAAAGGCTTGGTGCATCTCCTTAAAACATGACTGGACTAGCATTTAACTCTTGGGAGCTACTGAAAGGTCCTTCCCAGAAATAGGGTATCGAGTAGTGAAATGTTCCTGTTAGAGTATGACCCTCAGATGCTCCCAAGACATATCACCACATATCACTAACCAGCCTCTCAAAATATTTATTCCCTTCCTGTCTGGGATCTTAGCAACATATCTTTTCATGAAAGGAAGGCAGTGGTGAGTCTCAGTTCAAGCCACCACCAAAAGTACTAGCTAACTTTAATACAAAGGAATGAATTGTAATTCTCCACGTCCCTCTGCAGGCAATCATTTTGTCCCATCACAGCCAATTACCACTGAAATTACTGTTAGTAGAAAAGGCTAAACTGCTCATTACCGTGTGAAACTACAGGAGCATTTGAAGGCCTAACTCAGAAAGGAATATTTCATTATGCTTAATCCCTCCTTCTCAGCTAAGACCCTTGTTTTTATATAGTACTACTTAGTCTTGGAGAGTTGATTAAGCTCTCATAATCAACTCTTCAAAGACTAGGCAATACTATATAAAAGCAAGGAGGACAACTTACCCAAGGAGGAGAACAAAGACACTGGAGGGCACACCAAAAGGAGTCTGGAGATCAGAGTGGGCCAAGGGCAAGCATGATCTCAATGGGAACTAACTTACCTACCAAGGAAATTGAACACAAAAACAGGTCAGAGAAACCCAAACCAGCTACTAATCTGCTGATAGAAACAGATATAAGTAAAAGAAAATCTACATGCTGGAGAATGCATGCACAGCACACCAACCTGTAGGCACCAAATGTTCACAGATAGGAAAATGCCCCAGCCCTGGTGGCTAAATCCCAAACATTGAACCAGTAGAAAAGCCTTGCCTTGCCTTCACCACAAACCAGCAAAGGGAGGGGGAACATGCAGAAGGCATCAGGAAACTCACCCAAGGCAGGAAAAGCAATGCTGGTGGCCATAACCCAGAGAAATGCATAATACAGCTGCCTGGAGGAACAAGGACCAGACAAAAGCATGAAGTTCCACTTACAGATAATGGAACAAACAAAAACGAATTGGAATGTGCACCCCTCAAAGTCAACAGGAGATGGAGTAAACATGAAAGAGAGCCAACCAACTTAGAGGCCTCAAACACCAAGAACAAGAGACAAGGATTAAATCCCAAGGCAAACCGAAATGACAAAGAGAAAGAGAGGTCCAAGGAACAAGGATTCCACACTCCCTCCCCTTCCACACGTCATCACCAGAAGGAAAGGAATAAACAAAAAACAACAGAAAACACACACCAGAATGAGGACTCTTCCTAGAACACAACTAAGAACTAGGGGTGATAAACACTAGATACAGGTGCATACAAAAGATAAGAGACCAAACCAGTAACCCATTATTCAATTTACCTGATTTTACCTGAGGGGCCACTAACCCCAGTGGCCTCGACAAGGACAGGAAGCCGGCGGCTTATCGAGGGTCCCGCCATTTGCCTTAATGATTAGAAGAACACTGGAAGAAAACAAGGACTTCATACAGGGGGTTCAAGCTCCCTTGCCATCCTTGCTCAGTTCATGGAACAAATTGAATTAGTAATACTGCACTACCAGAGTACACAAAGTTAAGAGACAGGGACCTAGTATCACAAACACAAGATGCCTGCCTCATAATGGGAACAACAGCAAGTCCTGCCATTCCTGTGAGGACGATGTCACAGCAGGTACTATGGACCAAAATTTTAGTGCCCTCCACCAGCTTGATGGAGCTTAGGAGACAGCATGCACAAAACTGGAAAGGGAATTAGAAAACATCCCCACCCAAGGAATATACTACCTGGCTTAGACATCAAAGCACAGGAAAGGTAACAGAATTAGATGGATGTCATGCCCTTAAAGATGACTAGACAAAATCAGTGTATAGAGCAAAACTTGGTTGATGGAATTTAATGTAAATATATGTGTTATGGCATGTGGAATAGGAGAAAATAGGTCACACACAACCTACAAATTATGTGAAAATGTTTTAAAGAACTCTAAAAAACAATGAGATCTAGGAGTGGTCTTGGAGACAAAACTGTCACCCAAGCCCCCCCCCTCCCCTCACAAAAAACACACACACATTTTCTGCAAGTAGCCTAGGTACACTTTCCAACTTCAGAATCCTTTTTAAATACATGGATGGTGAAATATTAAGTAAACTGTTCATGACCTTTGTGAGACAAAAACTGGAATATGCAGCAGCTGTATGGTGCCCATATTTCAAGACGCAAATGAAACACGAGATATGAAACTAAATGGCTTCCAGGACTGAAAAACACGAGCTATAAGAGAGGCCACAGGAATTAAATATACAAAGGCTAAAATATAGAAGAAATAACCAGCGTTGAATGCAATGAAACGCCATTTTCTGGGTGAGACCCGGAGGCTCCCCAGAGCTATCCAGGCTGATATGTAACTATAAACTTTCTGGCATCAAAATGCATGGAGTTCTTGCCTACTGGGGACCACGAGCCAGAACCTGGCCCCCCTCAGAGAGGAGCGAGGAGCAATGGCCTATAGAAACCCCCGTGTGGTTAGGAGCATTCTATGTCTGCCATCGACTGGGTCTGGCACTCGGAAAGATAGGCGTCCCAAAACAAACTAATATTCTGGGAAAAATATTGCTACCAAAAGCCAAACAAGTGGACAGAACTCGCCAACGATAATTAGCAAACAAGCAAGACGTAATCGCATTGCCACGCCGCTGTCTGTGCAACCCCCCCCCCAGGAGGAGGAAGGGGAAACCCCAGACCCCCCGTGCTAGTGATCCAACCAGCAGTTTTTAGGCTGGACTTAACCCTTGTGTGGCTAAGGGCTATTTGGCCATTGTCACCCACAGGCGAATAACAAAAAAAAAAATTCTTCTAAACCTGTTAATTTGTGTTCCCTGATCACGGAAAAAAATAATAAAAAAATCTTAAGTGGCATATTTTTCCCGCTATAGGGCGGGAAAGTCTGGCAGAAAAGAGGCCCTGACTCAGCGTGCGTCCGAGGCAGTTTGCTCAGCCACAGCTGTCAGGCAGGAGTGACCACAAAGCGATAATTACCTAATTATTTCAATGTCTGATTGATTTTTCTTCTTTTTTTTTGCTGTAATATTATTCAATAGTGTGTAGTGTGATATTTATATAATAAAATGTGTGAATCATCGCTGTACTCAAATTTATGGTGTGCATATTATTGATTCAATTATTGTGTTCACAAAACAATAACAAATACTTTGTCGGTTATTACACTATATACACAGGTTATATATACTTATCTGCATGTTTTGTTCACCATAACGAACCACTATGTTGATTTTGCAAGTCAAAAAGCAGCGAGGTGTGGCCACCACTTCTGCCAGTCAGCCTCTCACCGCCACTCCCTCAATGACTCCTCACTCGCCCACATCCTCCTCCCACCATACTGTTCTTGCTTTTATTCACTATATACAGATGTTATATATAAGTATCTACATGTTCTGTTCACCATAACTGTTCATCTAAGCTGGTATAGTGCCCAAAGAGCAAAGTGGCCACCCCTACCCCAGCATGATAAATCATGCAGATGTCGTCACCTCCCTCACCAAAATGGTTTCTCCCCCACACTCCTTTTGCTGTATATATATATATATATATATATATATATATATACACACACATTATATATAAGTATCTACATTTGTGTTCATCATAACGAACCACTAAGTTGGTATGCTGAGTGGCAGTGGCAGTGGCAGCCAGTGGCAGCCCACCACTGGGTGTCACTCGCTCCCTCCCTCACCTCACCTGACTTGCCACCCTTCTCCCACCATACTGTTTTTGTTTTATAAATATATACAGATGTTATATATAAGTATCTGCATGTTTTGTTCACCATAGCAAACAACTAAGCTGGTATAGCGAGTCCAGACAGTAAAAGGTGGTCACACAGAGTCAGCAGGCAACGCTACCTCCCTCCCCACCAAGATTACTCCTCCCACTACAGCGCTATTTATCACAACAATCCTGCTATTATCAGAATCCTGGTCATTTTTATCACAGTCAGGGGTCTTCTGTAATACTACCATTGCCAAATAATAGCATATACATATATATATTATGGCATTTTAGGCAATACTGTGGTCATAAGCTGAACAGCAGTGCTGTGAGCTCATGCTACGTGCACCAGCCTTGGTGGCTCACTCAGTGCTGAGGACCTCACACCCGGGAATGTGGCCCATGATTTTTTTTTAAATGGCGTCTGTTTATAAGATGTTTCACCTCACCCTGATGAAGGCGAGATGAACCCCGTGTATCCGCGGGCCGTTTAAATCTTGCGTAGTACTCCTACTCCAACACCTCAAATGACATGATGAGCAATTTATAGCAAGTCACTCAACACATCATATGACGCGTTGCGCAGTTTAAGGGTTAATAACCCTGCGGACAACCTGAGAGACCCGAGCCCAGGAACAGGGAAGGAGGGGAAACTGGGTCAATCCAGAGCGCATCCCCAGCCACCGAAGCTGTGGCGCGCAGATAACGACAGGGAGCCGCAACAGGACACAACACATGATGAACCCCCCCGGGCCTGACCAACCAAGCATCAACAACCCTAGGACCCCTCCAGAAAGCAGCAGTCTCATTCTTCGCCAGAAAAGGAAACGGCTGCAATTGAACAAACCTACCACCAGGACCAAAGAAGCAGAAACCCCTGTGATGGAGGAGAGCATGAAGCCCCCCTTACCATTCCCCAGAGGCCAATGCCAACAGGAAAAAAGAGAATTAGAAAAACAATCCTGAACCGAAGGGGCCACAACAAACCATGGAGAAGAGAGAGAGGAAGGAGAGCACCCGGTCCAAAGACCAGGATGGCTGAAGAGGTGCATGAGCAGGCCGGAGGTGAAACAGTGCACGAGATAGCTTGCGGAGCGGGGCAGAAGTAACATCAACACTGAACGCAAGCTGGAGCGGTTCTGCCAGCGACGCTCAATACTGTACGAAGCGATAGAATTTGGCATAAGATGACAGTCCTGGAACAACCACGAAAGTAAGGACAAAACAATCCTATCAGAGACCGAAGTACACCTACACAGTGATAGGAAAAACCCAGAAGGACCGCCAAGAAACTTCATACTGCTGCCGAGACGAAGCACGCAGGTGGGAGACCAACAACGAAGCCACCTGCACACCATACAAGTGATGATAGACCCGAATCAGAAACTCCAGATGCAAAGACTCGAGGAGAAGAACGAACCAACCTTGAACCGGGCTGGACCAAACTGCTGATGAGAGGGGAGCCACGGGAAGACCCTCGGGTTCGGACACCGAGCAAGCAGCACCTGAAACCAAGGCTGGGCCAGTCACCAAGGGGCCAGAATTACAACTCTCCCCTGGTAAGTCTCCAAGTGAGCCAGGACATGGAGCAACAGCTCAACTGGGGAAAAGAGGTACAGGTAACTCCACCTCAGCCCAGTCCTGCCTAAAGGCGTCGACTCCGACAGCTTCGCAGTTGGGGAAGAGCGTCATGTATACCGGGAGACATCTCAACCATGCCGCCGCGAAGAGATCCATTTCCGGAGGCCCGAACGTCTGGCAGAGCCAACTGAACGAGCTAGCGTCGACCGTCCATTCCGAGGACAGGGGGAATGAACCAGGAAAGGCCGTCCGCCAGGACATTGGACACCCCCCCGAATGTGAACTGCCAGGAGAGCCAAACCCCAAGAACTCAGCAGATGAGTCACCTGAAGCGACAAGCTCCAAAGAGCCAAGGACCGCATGGAACCCCCTCGGTTCAGGCAAAGAACCACCAGGGAACAGTCCGAATAGAGCCGAAATGTTGATCTGTGAGTGGCTCGAACCCTCTGGAGCGACATCCACACAGCTGCGAACTCCCGCACCGTGCTGTGAGTTCAACGAAAGGACGGACCCCATTGTCCTTGGCCGTCCTGGTGAGCACTGGTCACAAAGCCACAGCCAAAAGACAACGTGTCCGTGAACAAATCGAGTGAGGGGCTCAGGTAGGCACCAAGGCACTGAACCCCGCAAAACCCGAAGAGGGCGCCGGAAACACAGCAACCGACGCAAAGTTCACGGAGGCCGAACCTAGTGGTCGCAAGAGAGGAGGAAGAGATGTCCCCAAAGGAGCCAGAACAGCTAACGAAGCCACACCTGACCCGGCGGGTAGACCATCATGACAAAATTCAGGCTCCCGCTCAAACCCTCGAGCAACCACCGAATGACCCGGGAGCTCCTCAGAAACAGACGAAGGTGGGAACGCAGGCGAAGCAGAGCCACAGGAGGAAGAGACAAAGAAGTGGTCTGAGTGTCCCACACAAGATCCAGCTAAGACCAAACCGGATAGGGCACCAGATGGGACTTCCTCCAGTTCACCAGAAACCTGAACCCGGTGAGCTGGGAAAGAACCCAAATCCTTGGCAAGCAGACACGCGGACTGGCTGGGAGCCCAAATCAGCCAGTTGTCGAAGTAGGCCAGAACCTGAACACCTAACAGACGTAGGCGGGTCACCATGACCCGAGTAAGGAGTGTGAAATCGCGAGGCGCCAGATTCAAGCTGAATGGAAAGCAACGAAAGCGGAAACCTTGATGCCCCACAACAAAACCGAGCCAGTCCCTGAACCCCAGACGAGTCGGGACCTGCCAATATGCGTCCTTGTGGTCCAGGGACACCATCCAAGTGCCTGGCTCCAACAGAAGACGGACTTGGGACAGAGTAGTCATCCGAAAGGAGGAGCAATAAACCCATGGGTTCAGACGGGACAAGTCCAGAATAAGCCAGAGGTCGGCGCAGTCCCATTTCGGGACTGGAAACAGGCGGGAAATCCACCTGAGAGACGAGGATGTTTTGACCACAATCGAGCGAACCCACTCCGAAATGACTCGACAGAGCGCAGGAGTAGCGACCTGCCCTGCCAGTCCCGAATCCCCCAAAGGAGGAGAAGCCACCCAACGCCACCGCAGGCCACATGAAACGACCTGAAAGGCCCACAAAACGTGGGACCATGCGCGAACGAACAGAGCGAGCCTCCCCCACATTGCTCCGTCAATGGGACGAACAGCGAAAGGGCCGACGCACCTTAAGAGAACATAAGTGGCGCAAAGGGTGATCCCCACGCCGATCAGAAACAGACGAACCAAAGGCTGCGCCTGCCCTGATTCTGGTACCACTGGCCTACCACGACGGGAAGAACCCTGAGCCCTGTCACGACCCTTCCGGGAAGGCCTCCCACGAGCCCCCTGGCGAACTAACAAGTAAGACATAAGACGGCAACTAGCCGAAGCTGCCTGCAGATAATGCACAACCGCAGACTCTGCAAACAGCAGTGGACAAAAAGGCAAAGACAACCTAAGAGCCAGGGCCCAAGCAGATTCCAAGGAAGAAGCAAGCACCACCTGTCGACACGCAAGTTGAGAAGCAAAAATCGCATCCCGCAGGAGAGGCACGAACAGTATCAACGATACAGACGAAGCACGCACCGCCAAGGGCAAGGCACTAGACCCAGAGGCAGCCCCAAGCTCTTCCACATCCAACTCAAGCCAATCCGAGGACAGCTTGAAGAAGGGAGAAGACAGGCCATCTGCCAGGACGTTGGACATGCCCCTGATATGAACCTCATGGAGAACTAAATCCCGAGAACTCAGCAGAAAAGCCACTCGAAGTGACCAGCCTCAAAGAGCCACAGACTGCAGGGGGTTTCTGCAGTTCAGACAATGAACCATCAGAGCACAGTCTGAAAAGAGTCAAATCATAGAGCCCTGAGTGAGCCTACATCCTGACGGAAGGATGGAGTCCACCAACCCCGGCCAGCCTTGTGAGCACCAGTCACATAGCCTCAGCCAAGAGAGGAGGTATCTGTGAGCATATCGAGGCAGGGCTTCGGAAGACACCAAGGCACCAAACCCCGAAAAGCCTGAAGAGGAAGCCAGCGTCGCAGCAGCCGACACAAGGCCCCCAGGGGACGAACCCAGCGATCGCAAGTGTTGGAAGTGACGGCTCTGAAGGAACCAGAACAGATGCCGCAACCAAACCCAACCTAGTGGGTAAATGATCACAGCGAAGTTCAGACTTTCCGCACAGCTGCTCGAGCAATTGCCAAATGACCTGGGACCCCCTTAGAAACAGACGACGGCGAGACTGCAGCCGGAGCAATGCTGCCTGAGGGAGAGATGAGGACACTCTGGGAAACCCAGAGAAGGCCCAGCCACATGTAAACAAACAAGATGCAGCAGCGCTCTGGTGACCAGCCCAAGAAGTGCATGCAGAATAGCAAAATGGCCACCAAAAACCAGTCAAGGCGACGTGCCTGAAGCAATGTTAGGAAAATCACACGCACAAAAGTAGGAAACCAATGCAGACAGGAGGAGGGGGACAAAAAACCCCAAACCAGAAGGCACAAAAGCCCAAACTCTGCAGGTGGGCTCCAGACATATAGGGGCTCCAAACACTGCAGCGAGCTCCATATACTGCCTCACATCATGGGCACGAGGGTAGACCGCAAATTGGCTGGATTGTATGACACTGCGGACAACCTGTGATACGTGAGCCCTGGAACTGGGAACCAGGGAAAACAGATCCACCCAAAGAGTATCTAACATCACAGAACCGGTGGCCAGCAGATAGCAGCGTAAAGTTGCCACAGGACACAACATGGGATGCACCCCTGACCTAATCAACCAAGCATCCACCGTGAGAGGATCCCATCGAAACCCTGCCATCTCATTCATCGCAAGAAAAGGATGAGACGGCTGCAACCGAACAAAACGACCCCAGGTCGTTTTGTTCGTTTTGGTAATGGAAGGGGGTTAATAGGGTTGGGGGGGGGAAGGGGGAACCGGCAGCCCACCACTCCAGTTCTTGAACTAATGTGCTGGTGGTTAGGTCAGTCACCTCAAGTTCCTGTTCTGGATTTTTACCCTGCGTGGCCATTTCAGCTGTGTATCATGTGGTGGCCAGGTGTCTTAGTGTACAGGAGCTGCATGGGCCCAGGCTGACCTTCCCCTAGGTGCTCTGTAAATACTGCCCTTGCATGTCAGCGTTATCTTACCTAGGGTGTTCGGGAATCACTCCCCATTTGAGGACTTCATTGCTTGACATTGTCTTCGGCCTTGGGGTACGTTGGTGATCCAGGGTTTTCCGTCTTGCCCTGGGTAAGGGAGTGTTATTGGCTGAGTGGGGTGCACTGCAGCTGGCGCAATTAGCTTTACTTCAATGCAGCGGCTGATGTTTCTTTCTGACTGCCAGTTTGTTTGTTTGTTGTGTGTCTTCGGGGCTTTTAGTTTTCATGTACAATTCAGATAGCTTCAGGGAGCCTCTGTGTGGCAGGCGCTGCGACAGATCCAGCTTCCTTGGAGCTGGGTGATCTGGCTCCATTCGGACTGCTCCCCGTGGTTCTTTGTCTCACAACCAGCTGGGGTCTCTTCGGCTGGTCGCTTCAGGTAGCTCTTCTGCCAAATTCTCGGGGTTTAGCTCTCCATGCTGTTCACATTCTGGGAGACCCAGAGCTGCCTTCCAGAGGCACCCCTGCCTCTGAGTAATCCTTGAGGATGTTGTTTAGTTTCTATTTTTCTTTTTCTGCTTTTCTCTTCAGGGGGTTTGTTTAACAATGGGATGACCAAGCCATTCCTCAAATGTGGTACAGTATACAGAATTTGGAAGGTGCACAGCAAGTACATGCTTTTAATTGCAGAGTTACGTCCTCTTTGTTTTGTTATATGGTTGCTGGGGCCACTATCAAGCTTTCTGTGGGGAGCCCCATCAGCTTCCTGAAGCTATCCAAACTGATATGTGTTATATTAGTTTGGGGTCATCAGTCACAGGAGTTCTTATGCCTACTGGGAACCACGAGCCAGAAACTGGTTCTCCCCAGAGAGGCGCAGGGAGCAATAAACTTATAAGGAAAACCTATAGGGAAAAACTGCAGCATGACCCCCCTCCCAAAAGCATGAGAAAATGGAAATCTAGTTCAAAGGCAGACTGGAAAAGTCCCTAGGCACAAGGGGACCAAGGCAGAAGTACAATTTAAAAAAAAAAAAAGTCAAACCATATTATAATCAATGTCAAACAACATCAAAAAGAAATCTCTGGTGCTGTCTGCTGTTGTTAAACAGTGCCAGGAAAGAAAACCCTGAAACAGCCAGAATGGATAGCAACAGTCAATATCCAAACAAGACTTACACCATGACAGGGAGTAAATACTAAAACAAGAAACCTCCCCTGCACTGAGATCAGAGTCTCAACAAACAACCCAGACAATGAAAGCTTAACAATTAGCCACTGTACAGCCCAACAAAGTGAAAGGTAGACATCAATACTAAACGAGTTGCTTGTTCCTTGATCTACTACCGATAGTTTCCTAAACATTAATTGGCAGTTTTGGGACTTCTAATTTTTGCTTGCAGGATGAAGTTGAGAGGAATGAGTCATTTGTTTGTACTATAGCAAGCAAGTGCTTTTAGTGATAGCTTCAGTTCGGTTCATCACTGTCTTCCTGCCATAGTGACAGACTTAAAAAGACCAATACTATGATGTGGATAAGCCTTGATAATGTGGCAGGTGATGCATCTTTGGTAGACCATATAGAAGCTGGCTAAGGAAGCATCCAAGGGGTTTAGCTCATAAAGGAGGTCTTTTTGGGGATTCACTATTGAGGCCCAGAGAAAAGGAAACTAAAAAATAAATTACTAAAGCTAAATGCAGATAGGGATGCAACACCCCCCATTAATCATGGTAAAGTGCTCACTACATCTAAGACATAAGACAGGCTGAAAGCAACTGTTCCAACCTTGGACTTGGGAGTGATTGAATGTCGCCGTCGACTAGAAGTTTGCCAAAAATATACATAGCAGTATTAAAATATTAGACAAGCATTGTTTATGTCCTATCATATCAGAGTCTCTGTTTAATATTCTGTCAGTAAAAGTTTTCTTTATGTAGCCTTTTTTAAGTTTGATCAAAGTACATGCTGACAAACACTACCACAACGCAAGTTAAAAACTAACGTCTGAATAAATACTATTGCCGTATGTGTAACAACAACTGTAATGCCTTTGAAAGCTTTTCAGCGTTCTTCAGTTTCATTCAAAATGCTACAAGACAATTATTTTGCAATCAAAATTAGCAGACTACAATTCCAACTACTATACCATTTTATCAATCTGTTTACTATAATTTCTATCCTATATGCATTATTTATAATACCATAATTATCATCTGAATTACTTGATTACTTGATTATCATCACAAAAATTACTTGCTATGAGCTGCCTCTAACATGGCACATGAGTAAATTAATGAACACAGTATCTCAAACATTAATGTGGAATTATGATAACCTTAACAAAATATGCAAGAAAATCATATCTGAAACAACTGCATGACTGCTTTTTCAACCTAACAATAAATTTAAAGTTCTCTCAACACAATGATTTCATAATGCTCATATAACCTTAGTTAAAATAAAGTGTACATATATAACTGATTTTGCTTTTTGTTGTACTGCATTAAGAGATCGTACAATGACCAAACCACACATCAGAAAATGAAAAAAAACGATGATGCTTCAGTTCGTCCTGGACCATTATCAAGTTGTGTGACTTGAGAATGGTCCAGGACGAGCCAAAACGTCGCCATTTCTTCATTTTCTGCTGTCTGGTTTGGTCATCATATCTTCAGCCATGTTACTGTGACTCATCATTTGCACATGAACTGTACGTTTTCCAAATAAATATATGTAAGAATGTCTTATATATTAATATTTAATTTGGTAATATAGTACATATGAATTATGAATGAGCATCTCTTAACCTATACTTAATTTGTCTTCAAGCTATTCTACTTCACATACCTTGGTAGATGATTTTCAGACTGCGTCTTGGGTAAGGTTGCAGTTGATGTGGGTCTCTTAGGATCACGTGGCGTTGTTGATGGTGTGGTAGGAAGTGAAATAGTTGAGCGTGAAAGAGATTTACCCATTTCTATTCCCCCTGCAGCCTCGCTACTGTATTTTATATTTGTATACTCGCGACCCAGCTGCAAGCTCTTCTGCTCTGCAGAGATACGTTGCTGCACAGTTTCTATATGGTGCTGGACGGCCAGGTAAACAAACTTATATTGTGCTTCTGTCTGTACCATTCCAGAACGCTGTGAACGGACCATTTGAATTGTACGCTGTATGTCAATTTCACAATCAAGACCTGCAACAAGATGGGAATTTTTATATGACCAATAACAACAAAACTAAATACTAAACAAGATAATAAATAAAATAGAACACCGAGTATAATAAAATGCCCCTTTATGTACAGCACTTAACAGCCTTTATCTAACATAACTGGCATGACCATAACATAATAAACATGCTAGACATTATGGTAACAATCTCAACTCAGTGGAGTCCGGTACTCTTGCAGATCATCTTGTCCCTTTTAATGGATGGGAAGTTGTGGGGACCAAAAATAAATCCACTACCTGAGTGTACCTTCTTGAGAATACCAAGAGACACATCTAAAACTCTTAACCTTGCTTTGAGCAATGTTCAGGAACCTTAACGCATCAAGCAAACCCTGTAACGAGCTAAGCAGTCGCTAATCTCATACCCCAATCACCACAAAGTGGTGTCCGATAAACTCAAAGCCATGGGCAAGACAGACACTTTACTTTCAACTCCAAGTGCTACCTGCTGACACAGGGTAGATGAGGCATGTGGGCAGGAAAGGAAAGCTACTGTGGTGCTACCAAGGGGAGTTTCATTACACTCAATTCACCCAATCACTTGGACCTCGCTTCTAGCAGGTCAGTATTCAATTCCTGATGGTTTAAGTGGTTGGGCATCATTCCTTCGCTCCATCCTATCCCAAATCCTTGTCCTCATATCCCAAGTGCTAATATAGTTATACTGGCTTTGAGCTTTCTCCTCAACACTACCTTACCTTACACTTAACACACTATTTCTGGGTTAGTACCCTCTGCAGCTACTCTCAACTTCCTCAAAATGATGCCCCAGTAGGAAATAACTATCTTCCATAAACCTTAAGATACTGTCTGTCGTGCCGATTTGTCAAAGGGAGGGGAGTGTTCATCCAAAACACTAAACATATTGAATTTTATACTAGCCAACAAGAAAATGCAACCTTGTACTACAGAAGAAAAGTCAAATTCGATTAAGCTCAATTCTAATTTAGTAACACAATTCTGGCCTTGCAGCAGGATTAACACAAAATTCTGTCTAGCTTATGCTGAAGTTAAATTACATTAGGACAAATGTCTTGAGTGATATAATTATGCTTTAGGTTATTAAATCGAGAGATAGTCTGTAGCAATTATGTTGAGAGTAATATAGTTGCTCCAAGTTCCCAGAAGTTATGTTGCAGGTAATTAAATGTTCCTGTTAATTCCACATAATGTCCCTAAAAATTCCACATTCCAAGAGGTTTTCCAATAAACCTATATGCATTAATTATAATTTATCCTTGTTCCCAAGATTTCCAGGAACCACTTGGGAGAGCCAAAGTAACCAGCAAAATGATGGTTAACTTGCCAAGTCAGGTGAAGCTTGCAACATAAGCCATCAAGAACATGCAGGCGATGAGTCACAATAACGTGGCTAAAGTATGTTGACCAAACCACACACTAGAAGGTGAAGGGACGACGACGTTTCGGTCCGTCCTGGACCATTCTCAAGTCGATTAAGAATGGTCAAGGTAATGGTCCATTCTTAATCGACTTGAGAATGGTCCAGGACGGACCGAAATGTCGTCGTCCCTTCACCTTCTAGTGTGTGGTCTGGTCAACATCAAGAACATAACATCGTCAGTCTAACTTCAATAGTGGTTCAGTGACAAACGCTTGGAATATATTGCGGATCTTCAACACTGTTAACAGTCGCTACCATACAATGTAACTCTCTCACAAGACACTACAGCCTGGCTTGAGAGCAGGGAGCTTATTACAGCCATACTCACGCTACCAGCTCTCATCCCGCATTGGAGCTCTCTACCCTTGACCTCACTCAAGCTCTCTGGCCCCAGCTCCAGGCCTAACACAAGCATGCTCGTCTAAGCATCAGTACATTTCCAACATCAAGACTGCTATAACCAAGACTACAGTATACTAAATATGAAACCAGCGTTGAAGGAAATGAAACGGCATTTTCTAGGTGAGCCCTGGAGATTCCCTGGAGCTATCAGGCTATTATATGATATATTAGACAATTGCATTAGTCTATGGAGTTCGACCTACCGGGGACCATGAGCCAGAACCTGGCCCCCCTCAAAAAGGATGCACGGAGCAATGGCCCTAGAAACCCCCCCCTGTGGTTGGGGTTTTCCTTAACTGCCATCGACCAGGGTTAAGCACCCAGAAAGGTAAGCATAACAAAACCCCCACATGGCAGGTAAGTGACAGGTAAGCTACTAACATGGATGAAAAATTTCCTAACCGACAGAAAAATGAGGGCCATAATCAGAGGCAAGGTATCGGATTGGAGGAATGTCACGAGTGGAGTACCTCAGGGTTCAGCTCTTGCACCGGTAATGTTCATTGTCTACATAAACGATCTACCAGTGGGAATACAGAATTACATGAACATGTTTGCTGATGATGCTAAGATAATAGGGAAGATAAGAAACTTAGATGATTGTCATACCCTTCAAGAAGACCTGGACAAAATAAGTATTTGGAGCAACACTTAGCAAATGGAATTTAATGTGAATAAATGCCATGTTTTGGAATGTGGAATTGGAGAACATAGACCCCACACAACCTATAAATTATGTGAGAAATCTTTAAAGAATTCTGATAAAGAAAAGGATCTAGGGGTGGTTTCAGATAGAAAACTGTCACCTGAGGACCACATTAAGAACATTGTGCGAGGAGCCTATGCTACACTTTCTAACTTCAGAATTGCTTTTAAATACATGGATGGAGAAATACTAAAGAAATTGTTCACGACTTTTATTAGACCAAAGCTGGAATATGCAGCGGTTGTATGGTGCCCATATCTTAAGAAGCACATCAACAAACTGGAAAAGGTGCAACGACACGCAACTAAGTGGCTCCCAGAACTGAAGGACAAGAGCTACGAGGAGAGATTAAAGGCATTAAACATGCAAAAACTAGAAGATAGAAGAAAAAGAGGTGATATGATCACTACATTCAAAATAGTAACAGGAATCGATAAAATTGATAGGGAAGAATTCCTGAGACCTGGAACTTCAAGAACAAGAGGCCATAGATTTAAACTAACGAAACAAAGCTGCCGGAGAAATATACGAAAATTCACTTTTGTAAACAGAGTGGTAGACGGTTGGAACAAGTTAAGTGAGAAGGTGGTGGAGGCCAAGACCGTCAGTAGTTTCAAAGCGTTATATGACAAAGAGTGTTGGGAAGACGGGACACCACGAGCGTAGCTCTCATCCTGTAACTACACTTAGGTAATTACACTTAGGTAATTACATAGTAAGTATATAAAAAAAAAAGAGAGGCAGAACTCCTTCCAATATCAAGGAAACAAGCAACCGTCACACTCCACTGCTGTGCTGCTTGTCCACGCAGCCCTCCCCGCCCCGCACCAGCTACCCAGTACACCACAAGAACTCACAGGAGCAGGAGCGTTAACCAAGTAAGGGCAGCCAGGACCCTGTTCGACTTCCAAAATCCCCGCAACCGAATATCAACCCAGGACACGTTGCCAAACATGGCAGCAAATGCAGCAAACTTCCTAATGCCACGGGCACAAGGATAGACTGCAGGCTGAGTGCACAGATAACGGCGAAGAGCCTCAACTTGACATAACGCATGATGCACACCCAGCCTAACCAACCAAGCATCAATGACCCAAGGACCCCTCTGGAAAGCAGCCATCTCGTTCTTTGCAAGAAAAGAAGGCAAAGGCTGCAACCGTACAAACCAACCACCAGGACCGAAAGAGCAGAAACCCCTGCGCCGGAGGAGAGCATGAAGCCCTAGAGGCCAAGAGAAACAGAGCCTTGGAAAAACAAACTTAAACCGAAGGTGACACCACAAACCAAGGAGAGAGAAGATAGGAGAGCACCCTGTCCAAGGACTAGGATGGCACGAGCAGGCGGAAGTGAAACAAAGCACAAGAAGCATACAGAATGGGGCAGAAGTGACATCCACCCCGAACGCAAGCTGGAGCGACTCCACCAGCACTGCACGATAGGAGGCAACAGTACTGTATTAGGCATCAAATGACGGTCCTGAAAAAGCCAAGATTGAAAGGACAAGACAACCCAATCAGAAATAGAAGACAGCCTACAAAGAGAGAGAAAATGGCCGAAACTTCAAACTGTCACAGAGATGAAGCTCTCAGGTGGGACACCATCAATGAAGACACCTGATCACCATACAAATGGTGATAAACCCGCGTAAAAAAACAGACGCGAAGAGTGGAGGAGAAGATCGAACCAGCCGTGTACCGGACCGGTCCAACCTGTTGGAAGATGTGGAGCCACAGAACACGTCCTGGGGCGCACACCAAGCAAGCAGCGCCTAGAACCAAGACTGGGCCAGTTACCAAGGGGCCACGAGGACTACTCTTCTCTGGAAGGACTCTAACCGAGCCAGAACCTGAAGTGACCGCTGGACCGAGGGGAAGAGGTACAGGGAACCCAGCTCAACCAGTTCTGCTGAAAGGTATCCACCACATCACCATCTCAGTTGGGGAAGGGCGCCGCATAAATCGAGAGACACCGAGACCACGCCGACGCGAAGAGGTCCACGTCTGGTAGAGCCAAGGGAAGGAGTCTGCATCGACCAGCCATTCCGTGGACAGAGGAAAAACCAAGACAGGCCGTAAGCCAGGACGTCAGACACTCCCGGACATGAACCACATGGACAGCCAAACCCTGAGAAGCCAGCAGACGAGCCACTCGAAGCGACCAGCCCCAAAGAGAACCACCACAGTTCAGGCAATGAACTACCGAAGAACAGTCCGAATAGAGCAGAAAGGTCAAACCCCAAGCGACCCGAACTCCGAGTGACCTGAACCCTCCAAAGTGACATCCAAACCGCTGTGAACTCTCACATCATGCTGTGAGACTGACGGACCCCATTGCCCCTGGCCAGCCTGGTGAGCATTGGTCACAAAGCCCCGGCCGAGAGACGAAGCATTCGTGAACACATCAAGCGAGGGCTCGGGGTTGGTGCCAAGACACTGAACCCTGAAAACCCCGAAGAAGACGAAGCCGGTAATGCAGCAACCGACGTAAGGCCCCAGAGTATGAACCCAGCCATTGCGAGTGAAGAGGAAGGGGCGTTATCTTGAGGTTATCTTGAGATGATTTCAGGGCTTAGCGTCCTTGCGTCCCGGTCCTCAACCAGGCCTCCTTTTTGTTACACCCTCCCAAGAAACAGCCCGTAGCAGCTGTCTAACTCCCAGGTACCTATTTAATGCTAGGTAACAGGGGCATCAGGGTGAAAGAAACATTTTGCCCATTTGTCTTCACCTCCACCGGGGATCGAACCCGGAACCTCAGGACTACAAATCCGAAGTGCTGTCCACCCAGCTGTCAGGCATCCATGAAGAAACCAGAACAGACATCCATGAAGAAACCAGAACCAGGTCCCTGAAGGAACCAGAACAGACGCCAAAGCCAAACCCGACCCAACGGCACAGCGAAGTTCAAACACCCGCACAACAGCTCAAGCAACCGCCGAGTGACCCGGGACCCCCCCAGAAACAGCTGAAGGCGGAACAGCAGCCACAGCAATGCCTCCAAAAGGAGAGACATGGAAGAGGTCCAAGAGTCCCAAACAAGACCCAGCCAGGTCTGAACCTGGGATGAAACCAGAAGGGACTTCCTCCAGTACACCAGGAACCCGAACCCAACAAGCCGGGAAGAACCACACCTCTGGTGAGCAGACAATCGGACCGACTGGGAGCCCACAATACCCAGTTATCAAGGAAGGCCAGGACCCTAAACCCTAGCAAACGCAGATGGGTCACCACGAACTGGGTAAGACTTGTGAATACGTGAGGTGCCAGATGCAAGTCAGAAGGAAGGCAACGAAAGTGGTAGCTTGATGCCCCACCACGAAATCTAACCAGTTCCTGAACCCCAGACAAATAGGAATGTGCCAATACATGTCCATGAAGTCCAGGGACACCATCCAGGCACCCAGCTCCAAAGAAGCCGGAACTGAGACAGAGTGGCCATCCGAAAGGAGGGGTTAAGGAATCCAGAAGGTTCAGA
>WNGS01164858.1:5162667-5176594 GCA_020271785.1 Procambarus virginalis | reverse complement strand
AACCAACCCCGACAGCAGCTGCAGTACCAAAACCGCAGCAAAACGTCCCCACACTCCCGAGGGAGCGACAGAGAAGATAGATAAATCGTACACGAGCGGCACACAAGGGGACACAGGCGGAAACCGAGCACCCAACCGAGCCACAGGGACGGTAGGAGAAACGTGTGCAGTGTAACAGGCAACCGAAGGAACACATTGGGCAGCCCAACATGGGCTGATCCCATACACAGCCCCAAGAGCAGAGACGAGAGCGCCCATGAAGCACAGAAACCGCTCAACAGGCAAACGACAGGGGAGAGGCGGAAACTAAAGAGCCAGAACCCAACCCGCAAGCACACAACACCCTCGACACAGGAAACGTACCACCAAACAGGCACCCCCACCGTTGCACCGTGGAACAAGGTGGAGGCGGGGCCCCGAACTCAAGCCAGGTGAGACAAGCATAGGAGAGGGGCAGGAGTACAGGCAGGGGTCGCCTCGAAAGGGCCAAGAGGCCACCCGCAGACACCGTGAACCGAGGAAGGAATCAGGTGGAGAGAACAAGAGCAGCCCAATATGGGCTAATAGCCCAGCAGCAGGCACCTCGGGCGATACGGACCACTGTCACAAGTACGTACGTACACCCATGCCTACGCCCAAAAACAGCGTCAGGACGAAGGAAACGCCAAACCGCACCAACTCACCTGCAGAACTGTTTTAGTGTCAGAGTGGTTGACAAACGGAATGCATGAGGAAGGGATGAGGTGGAGGCTGACTCCATACACAGAGTCAAGTGTAGAGATGATAGAGCCCAATAGGCTCAGGAATCGGTACACCTGTTGATTGACTGGTGAGAGGGGGACCAGAGAGCCAGAGCTCAACCCCCGCAAACACAAACTAGGAGAGTACAGCAGCACCCCAGACAACCCCCAAGCAACGGGGCACGGATGGGATGAAGAGCGAGAGGCGAAGCCCCCCGAGAAAATGGAAGCACAACACATGTGCACACCGCCCGGAACCAAAACAAACTCACGGCGCATGCGCAGGACGCGAAAGAAAATAGCCAACAGGGCGAGAAGTAGCCCCATACCGCTACAAGTAGCCCAATACGCTACAGTAGCCCAATACTGCTACAAGTAGCCAATACTGCTACAAGTAGCCCAATACTGCTCAAGTGCCCAATACTGCTACAAGTAGCCCAATACTGCTACAAGTAGCCCAATACTGCTACAAGTAGCCCAATACTGCTACAAGTAGCCCAATACTGCTACAAGTAGCCCAATACTGCTACAAGTAGCCCAATACCGCTACAAGTAGCCTAAAACTGCTACAAGTTCCGGGACACGCAGGAGGTAAGCCGCAATGGCCAACGGCACCGCAGACGAAGAGATGCGGTAGCCGAAAAACTCCGGAAGACGGAACCGAAGGAACCACAGGGACACGGAACCGAACCCGGGGAGGAGCAGAACCCAAGCCCAATTCGTACGCAGAGGGGGGAAAGAAAAACCCCACTCCTCGCAACAGTAAGCCCCGCTCAGAAGGACGGAATCCAGGCGGGGCGCAATGGAGCACAAAGCCCCCCAAGGTCGCTCCTCCCCAACCCCAGGAGCCTCTACACTAGGCCCCGGGGCCGAGTCGACCTCCAAAGCCCCGGCCCACAAGAAAAAGCCGGGGCAGCCGAGAGAGCTGGAAGAGAAGGGGCCCACTGTTCAGACCCCGGAGCATCGGCAGGAGGAACAGACTCGAATGCCTCCGCAGCTACCCCGGACGGGGCAACCCCCGAAACTGCCCAAGTCTCAGAACCTCGAACCCCGCCCGACCCCAAAGCCTACAGATGCGTAGGGGCCGGAAGCAGGAGGGGGGAAAAAAGGGGCGTGGAAGAACCAAGGCCGAAAACGACCAAAACCCCCAAATGTGTCCCTACACAAGCGGGGCAGCATCGGGGCGTCCGGGGAAGCGACAAACCTGAGGGCGTTGCAACCAACCTACCCTGCAACGCGCGAGCTGCCTGCACCCACGGGAATTCATCAGCAGACTGGGTGACTGGAGTCACGAACAAGCAACAAAGCTCGCAGGACTCAGGGTCGAATGTGTCACCGACCCAACAGGCAGCATGACGGAGGCAAAAACAAGGAGAGTCACCCTGAGACAAAGGGACAGAGCAACCCTCAACTCGCACCAAGCGAGAGGGGACGCAAGGGTTCCACAATCGGACCCGAGAGCCCCCGGGGGGGTTTTCCAGGGCCCCTAGACTGGGTCTGCTAAGGGTTATCCCAGGCAGGGCACTGCTAACCGGCGCCCCAAACTACCAAGCAAACTGCTAAAGCTGAACCCACGGGACGTGTCCACTCGCGAGGGCGAAGCAGGGGGTGCCACCACACAAACGAACCTAACATAAGGGGGATGGGGACAAGGCAGACCCCCCTACCAGGCACAAACAAATATAAAAGAAAAACCACACTAGTGGACAACGTACCCAGAGGGAACAGAGCCGGCCGCTGTCATAGGTGAAAACTAGCTACGCAGTGCCCTGCGCCCCACCAGTGCTATAACTACCACTTACCCCAAGGTAAACAAGGGAGTAAAACTCCCAAACACTCGGGGCGGCCAAACGCCAAGCAGCGAAAAGCCAACAGAGGTAGACCCGAGGTGACTTGTGGAAGATAACCCCAAGCCCCAAGGGCAGTACTTACAGGGCACTCAGGGAAGATGACCCTAAGCACATGCAGCCCGAGTACCTGAGAATACTACTCCCAGCTCACACGACCACCATAAGAGCAGCACTGAAAACAAGTCACAGCACTGAAACAAGACCGGAGCTGGAGCCACACGACCGTGCAAGATCCCATCAGCCGAGGAACTAGGGTGTGGATAGCCGGCGCGGGGGTCTGGGGCTCCCCCTTCCCCCTCCCAGGGAGGGGGGAGCTGCGCAGACATGCGGCGCGGCTCGTGTGACGTCATGCTTGTTAGTTCGTTTTCCTGGGGGAGTTCTGTCCACTCGTTTGTCAAATTTTGTGGTTAACCAGAATAGGGGTTTGTTTTGTGGCGCTTACCTTTCTGGGTGCCTGTCCCGGTCGATGGCAGATATAGAATGCTCCAAATCACATGTGCATTTCTATGGGCCATTGCTCCCCGTGCCTCTCTGAGGGGGCCAGGTTCTGGCTCGTGGTCCCCGGTAGGCCTAGAACTCCACCCACATCGACTGATGCAAAATAGTTAGAGTATCCATATCAGCCATGGATAGCTCCGGGGAGCCGTAGGGGCTCCCCCCAGAAAAGACCCACGTCAAAAAGACCAGACGCGAAGACTCAAGTAGAAGATTGAACCAGCTATGTAATGGACCGGTCCGGTCTGCTGAAAGAGGCGGGGCCACAGAAAGACCCTCGGGTTCAGACACCGAGCAACCAGCGGCTGAAACCAAGGCTGGGCAGCCACCAAGGAACTAAGAGGACTACTCTCCCATGATAAATCCCCAAGCGAGCTAGGACCTGCAACAACAGCTGAACCGGGAAGGGGGGGGGGAAAGGTACAGGTAACCCTACCTTGACCAGTCCTGTCGCAAGGCATCGACCCCGATGGCCTCACAGTCGGGGAAGGGCACCACATACAACAGGAGATGCCTCGACCATGCCGCTGCGAAGCGGTCCATCTCCGGGAGCTCGTAAATCCGGCAGAGCCAGATGTTGGACACCCCCGAATGTGAACGGCTAGGAGAGCCAAACCCTGAGAACTCAGCAGACAAGTCATCCGAAATGACCAGCCCCAAAGAGCCAAGAACCGTATCGAACCCCCTCGTTTCAGTTAATGAACCACTGGTTAGCAGTCCGAATGGAGCCGGATCGTCGATCTGCGAGCGATCGACGGGCCCGCGAGCGTGCCCAACGGAAAGACGGACCCCACTGCCCCTGGCCAGCCTGGTGAACACTGGTCACAAAGCTCCTGCCAAGAGACGACGAGTCTGTGAACACATTGAGCGAGAGCTCGGGTAGGCACCAAGGCACTGAACCCCGAAAAACCCAAAGAGGGAACTGGCGACGCAGCAGCCGACGCAAATCCCCCTGGGACCCAAACCCAACGATCGCGAGAGAGGCAGAAGGGAAGTCCCCGAAGGAACCAGAACAGCAGATGAAGCTAAACCCGACCCAGCAGGTAGACCAACATGGCAAAGTTCATGCTTCCACACAAACCCTCGATCAACCGCCGGGTGACCAGGGAACCCCCCAGAAACAAGTGAAGGTGGGATTGCAGCTGAAGCAGAGCCTCCGGAGGGAGAAACAAGGAAGCGGTTCGAGAGTCCACACAACACCCAGCCAAGACCAAACCTGAGAGGGAACCAGATGGAACTTCCCCCAGTTCACAAGGAACCCGAACCTCGCGAGCTGGGAAAGAACCAATTCCCTGGCGAGCAGACACGCGGACTGGCTGGGAGCCCACACCAGCTAGTCGTTGAAGTAGGCCAGAACCCAAACCCCCTAAGAGAGGCAGACGGGCCACAACAACCATGCATGTGAACACGCAAGGGGCTAGATTCAAGCTGGCTCGTTTCGAGGAAGGCAATGAAAGCGGTAACCCTGATTCCCTCACAACAAAACCGAGCCAATCTCTGAACCTTGGATGAATCAGGACATGCCAATACGCGTCCCGGTGGTCCAGGGGACACCTAGTCTGGACCTGGATCCTGAAGGTCCAGGGACACCTAGTCTGGACCTGGATTCTGAGGTCCAGGGACACCTAGTCTGAACCTGGACCCTGAGGTCCAGGTTCAAAGAAATCATCGGCTTGAGAAGATCCGGCTCGAGAAAAAGCTGGATCTGGGACAACATGGTCATCGGAAAGGAGGGGGGAAGGAATCAAACAGATCAGACAGAACAAGTCCAGAATGAACCGAAGATCCACCCAGTCTCATTTTGGAACTAGAAAGAAGCGGGAAACCAACCTGAGGGATGAAGTCATTTCGACCATGCCCAAGCAAACCCACTCCAAGATGACCCAACAGAGTGACAGGGAAAAAAGCCTGGCCCACCAGACTCCAGGAGTCACTTCCCTCCCTCCAGACTTCCTCCCGTAGGGAGCAAGAGCCGCCCAACGCTATCAGAGGCTGGAAGAGATGGCCCAAAAAAACCCATGAACCATGGGACCAAGCGCGGGGCAAACAGAGCCAGCCTCCCCGCGCATCATCCTGCCAGGTGGTGACAAGCGAAAGGGCCGATGCGACCACCAAGAAGCAGAGTTCTGCACGGAGCGAGCACCACGCCTCCCAGACAAAGAAGGCCCCAAGGAACACACCAGCTCAGAAATTGGCACCAATGCCCACCTCGACCCAATGAAGCCCGATCCCTGGCATGGTTCGCCCCCGAGAGATCCGTGAACGACCCCCCCCCCCCAGAGCACTGACAAGTCAGAAACAGGATGGCAACTGGCTGAAGCCGCCAACAAAACCTGTGCAACATAGTCCTCCTGGAATAACAGAGGACAGAATGGAGACAAAGACTGTAGAGCCAGAGGGCCCCAAGTTGAATCCAGAGAGAGCGAGAACGGCCTGCCGACACGTGAGACGAGAGGTGAAAAATAGACACACAGAAACACTGCCTCCTGGAGGATCGGCGTAAACAGCTTCAGCAGGGCAAATGACACTACAGCAGCTGAAACCAGAACCACAGCCTAAGGCCCCTCATGCAACGCCCCCATGTTGCATGAGCCCCCCCCCCTCAAGAACAAAACCCACACTAAGCTCCAAGACAGAAGTAAGGGCAGTCTGCCAGTTAGTCAGTGCGCCCCATCCAGCCAATAACACTCCCCTACCCGGGGCAAGTTAGAAAGCCCTAGACCTGCGACGTACCCCAAGGGCAAAGACAACATCAGGCGATGAAGTCCTCAAACGGGCAGTGATACTCAAACGCCCCAGGGAACATAACCAGTACACAGTACTCACGGAGCACCTGGAGAAGGAGGTGCTGATGTTATCCCTGACATTCTTAAAACAATGGTGATTGTGCCACTTCACAAAGGAAGTAGTAAAGCAGATGCTAAAAATTATAGATCAATAGCTCTAACATCACACATCATAAAAACTAAGTACTATTTACTCCATACTGTATTCAATTGTATAAATCTCTGGTGCGGCCCCATTTGGATTACTGTATCCATGCATGGAGACCTCCTCTTCAGGAGGACATAGCTGCTCTGGAAAAAGTGCAACACCGGGCAACAAAAATCATTCCAGAGCTAAGTCAACTCATGTATGAGGAACGGTTGAGGGCCACAGGACTAGCAACACTGCAAACCAGGCATGACAGGGCGGATCGCATTGAAACTTTTAAAATACTGAACAATTTGCAGGATGTTGATCTGGAAAATTTCTTCAAAAGGCCAGATGTAACACAAACAAGAAGCAACAGTTTCAAGCTCAACAAGCCACAATGTAGGACTGAGATTAGGAGATGCATTTTCACTCACAGGGTTATAAACCCATGGAACTGCCTACCCGCCAAAGCTGTAAATGTCAAAACTATGTTAACATTTAAAGTACAGATGGAAAAGATCATCAAGGTAAATGAGAGGGACCTTCGACAAGCCAACGGATTCCTGTTTTCATCGAGGCCACTAGTGTTAGTGGCTCTCAGGGAAACTCTGATAAAACTCAGGTACTAAGAAGCACTGAACAAAATGACACCAAATTAGTGAATGACTGCATTTGTGGGCCAGTGCCTCAGATGATGGCAGCTGCCATCTGGTGGCAAGCAGGACTTCCTATTTCAGTCTGGTTAAAGATTGCTTAAATAGTTAGGATTAGCATTGTAAATGTTATTCATGCAGTTGTCTGTTTTGGCATGTTCTATGCTCATGAATCATTAGAACCTGGTGTGGTAGTGATGATATAATTATACCAGTATGCTCAGGTTGAAATCAAGGGGGGGCCTTTCCAAAAACTGCAGTGCACAGAATTCATGCAAATATTGGTAAGGCTATTATCAGATGAAGCCTAAAGATTGTATCAAAACTAAAAATTAAAAGGCAGTAGAAGACACAATTAATTAAGAACATTTTGTTGATGTACTCATATTTTGGAAGAGCTGCTGTATGTTATGTATAGAATGAAATAGTAAAATCCTTTTATGCCATTCTGTAATGGGAGTCAATAATACAATTATTTATACTATATCTTAAAAGACATCTTTAAATTAGTGTATACATTATTAGAGGTTTGAAAATCTTAGATAAATAGAATTTGAGCATCAATAAAGCATGAGGAATTAGGTGGGGGTTGTGCAGTCCAACGTGCCACACACAATGATCATGTAACTTGGGTCTTCATGCAAAACATTCATTATGTAGAGCACCAAGTAAAACAAACACTTTAAACACAATCTTCATACAAGGTTATGGACTTTAATTCTAAAGCATCAAGCTTATCTAAATTGGTAAATTTTTCAACCTAAAACATAAACAATGCAATAAATTCAAATGAATATGTTTATAATTTTGGGAAATGCTTTACTTGAATAAACAAAATTTAGTATATGGAAATTTTTCACAAGGTATACAACATGACTAATAAACACTAAACAACTCACCAAAAACTTACAGAAAAGTTTGAAGAATATCTGCTTAAACTATACTGTATCTCAACATGCTTTGTAAATCAAATATAACAATTTTCAATGGCCTAATATGCAATGTAACCCCATAAAATATATATTTAGAAATTGAAGAGCAATGAGCATTCATAAAAAGACTGTAGGAGATTATGTGAATGAAAAATAAAAAATCAAGCACTAAATAAATTAAATATCCTTAAATGGTAGGGTCCTCAGTAGCTCCCAGTTACATGCTAGTCCAGTTAAGGTTAAGGCAGATGCACCAAACCCACTTTTGGCTACCAAGAGCCAGGATTAAAATCTTGCTCTCAATTGAGTTGAGTTGAGGGAAGCTTGGGAGGATTAGAGATCATCCGGATCTGTGCGTCTGGAGCGAGGGAGGTGGGGGAGAGACCATTGAACCTATAGGAGATTTTCAGGGCCTCAAGGGTAAACCAAGCAAGCAAGACACCCCATGCACTGGGATCCCTAAGCCAAACCTAAAAGTAAGCTGACACAACCTGGTTCAAATGACTGTGAAGGGGTCGACCACAGTGCTGTAAACAATGAGAATACGAACTCCCAGTGAACCCCGCCAGCCAACATCGCTCCCGACTGAGGCAAAGAGAGTGGGGACCAAGAACCCTTGATTCACCCAAGGAGAGGGCCACCCTAAACAAGGAGGACCTCTAAGGGAGCATCCCTGAACACACCAGAGAAGAAAATTGTCAGTGCAATTGTAAAGCTAAGGAGCACCCAGGGAAGGATTTCCGGAGCACATGAGGTCCAAGCACACTATAGATCTGGCTCACACTACACCATAGTGTAATAAAAATCCACAAAGGTCAAACACCACCTATCTGAATAAACAGGACACCAAAGCCAGTATATATTTATGTGTATGTGTGTAATTACCCAAGTGTAGTTACAGGATGAGAGCTACGCTCGTGGTGTCCCGTCTTCCCAGCACTCTTTGTCATATAACGCTTTGAAACTACTGACGGTCTTGGCCTCCACCACCTTCTCACCTAACTTGTTCCAATCGTCTACCACTCTGTTTGCAAAAGTGAATTTTCTTATATTTCTTTGGCATCTGTGTTTAGCTAGTTTAAATCTATGACCTCTTGTTCTTAAAGTTCTAGGTTTCAGGAAATCTTCCCTATCGATTTTATCAATTCCTGTTACTATTTTGTACGTAGTGATCATATCACCTCTTTTTTTGTGGGCAGCCCCTACGGCTCCCTGGAGCTTATCGGGCTAATGTATGTTATATTAGACCGGGACATTAGCTAAGGAGTTCAGACCTACCAGAGACCAGTGCCAGAACCTGGCCCTTTCAGAGAGGTTTCAGGGAGCAATGGCCCTGGAAAACCCCCTTGTGGTTGGGGTTTTCCTTATATGCCATCAACCGGGGTTAAGCACCCAGAAAGGTAGGAATAACAAAACAAACCCCAAATGGTAAAAAACTAAAACAAAAACCGAACAGAGAGGTAGAAACTCCCTACAATCCCAAGCAAACAAGCAAACATCACACTTTACTGCCGCGCCGATCGTCCGCGCAGCCCTCCCCGCCCAAGAGGGGGAGGGGGGAGACTTGGACCTACTGCGCCGGCTGCCTAGCTTCAGTTCGTAAGCTAGTGTCAACCGGGATAGACGCTTCTCTGGCCTCAGTTTCCTAGGCGGTGTTTGCCTTGTGTGGCGTTCACTGCCGTGTGTTGTGTTGTGCGGTGGCCAGGAGTACCTCATCAGTGCTGGGGCTGCATGCGCTTAGGAGCTTCCTTCCCAAAGTGCCCTGTGAGTACTGCCCCTGTGTGACAGGGTTATCTTCCGGAGAGGTTCTTGCTGTTCGGCATTTGCCTCGCCCTTGGGGCCAGCTGGAGCTTGGGGGCCCTTGTTTGGCCATGGGTAGGGACTGGTATTGTGCTGGTTAGGGCGTCAAGGTGTTGCGCGACCTGCCACCTAAGCGGCGACCGGTTCCTGTTGCCTCTGGAGACGGCATACTTTTGCGGGGTTTTTCTTTTGTTTTTATATTCATTTGCCTGCTGGGGGTCTGCCCAGTGTGGCTATAGTTCCAGTGGTACCTGGTTGATACCTGGTTGATGGGGTTCTGCGTACTCCCCAAGCCCGGCCTGAGGCCAGGCTTGACTTGTGAGAGTTTGGTCCACTAGGCTGTTGCTTGGAGCGGCCTGCAGGCCCACATACCCACCACAGCCCGGTTGGTCCAGCACTCCTTGGAAGAATAAATCTAGTTTCCTCTTGAAGATGTCCACGGTTGTTCCGGCAATATTTCTTATGCTTGCTGGGAGGGTGTTGAACAACCGTGGACCTCTGATGTTTATACAGTGTTCTCTGATTGTGCCTATGGCACCCCTGCTCTTCACTGCATATATTCTGCATTTTCTTCCATATCGTTCACTCCAGTATGCTGTTATTTTACTGTGTAGATTTGGTACTTGGCCCTCCAGTATCTACCAGGTGTATATTATTTGATATCTCTCACGTCTTCTCTCTCGTGAGTGCATTTGGAGGGCGATCCCAATGATTTTTTTGGAGGGACGATTTATTTTGGACATTTGGAGGGACGATCCCAATAATTTAGGTGCTTTATCGCGTATATGCGTGCCGTATATGTTCTCTGCATTCCCTCTATTTCAGCAATCTCTCCTGCTCTGAAGGGGGAAGTGAGTACTGAGCAGTACTCAAGACGGGACAACACAAGTGACTTGAAGAGTACAACCATTGTGATGGGATCCCTGGATTTGAAAGTTCTCGTAATCCATCCTATCATTTTTCTGGCTGTCGCAATATTTGTTTGGTTAACTTGAACTTGAATGAGTGAGGAAGGCAGCCGCCAGCTGACTCTGTGTGTAAGAAATATGTCTCTTACTGCCTGAACTAACTATATCAGCTTAGTTGTACAGTTGTGTGAACAAACATGTAGATACTTATACATAATGTGTGTATATAGTGTAATAACGCAAAACTATTTGTTTATTACACACAGAAATCACAATAGCGTGATGTATCAAATGAACAAATCCACAAGGGCTGTGACGAGGATTCGAACCTGCATCTGAGAGCATCCCAGACGCTGCCTTAATTGACTGAGCTACGACATGGATAAGAATTGCAACCAGAAATTTTACTTAATTTACATGGATCCTGCAGTCTCTCCGAGACACAAACCAGGATTTTACACAATTCCCCATGCACTCGAGCTATGTCAATAGGCAGTTGTGAATTTGTCAGCCTACGGGCCCTGGAAACCCCTGTCTGGGCTCGGGGGACCATTGAATGTGCCTTCTGGGTTCCAACCCGTCTTGTACGGGATCGTTGGTTGCTGCAAAAATACACCAAGTGCCAATAATTGACCTGGAGGTCCAGGGCCACCATCCAGGCACCCGGCCCCAACAGAAGCCGGACAGAAGATAACAGTCCTCTGAGGAGGGTATAGAAACCAGGGCGCAGACTGAAGAAGTCCAGAAGAACCGCAGATGCGAAAGGCCCATGTCTGTAAAGAGCAGACGGGAACCCCCAGAAGGATGGGGCGGATCGACCACGCCCAACGCACCCACCAAGATGACATGACGATCGCAGGGGAAGAAGCCCACCCCGCCAGCTTTGCACCCCCCAAAGGGGGAGAAGCCGTCCACCGCCGCCACCAGAGGCCGGAAGACAACCAAAAACGCCCACCAACAGCGGGACCATACGAGAGTCAACAGAACAAGCTGCTCCCCCAGCGCCCCGTCAACAGAGAAAAAGTACACATACACATACATACATATCATAAGGTATGTTACACACACGTGCGTATGCACATACACATGTGTACACACAGTGTACACATACACTTGAAAAGAAATTACAAGCCGCCGACCAGTGGGCAGAGCACACGCCGGCCAGGCAAAGAAGGCACAAAACTGCATCAAAAGGCCCACCTCGACAACAAAAACCTTAAAGTCCCAGCACGACCACAACATGTGCCAAGACCCAAAAAGATCAGTCTGCAAAGCCAGGAAGACCCCAGAACTCCAGAAAGACANCCAACAGGCAGCATGACGGAGGCAAAAACAAGGAGAGTCACCCTGAGACAAAGGGACAGAGCAACCCTCGACTCGCACAAAGCGAGAGGGGACGCAAGGGTCTCCACAATCGGACCGGAGAGCCCCCAGGGGGTTTCCCAGGGCCCCTAGACTGGGCCTGCTAAGGGTTATCCCAGGCAGGGCACTGCTAACCGGTGCCCCAAACTACCAAGCAAACTGCTCAAGTGAACCCACGGGACGTGTCCACCCGTGAGGGCGAAGCAGGGGGTGCCACCACACAAACGACCTATATAAGGGGGGGGACAAGGCAGACCCCCCTACCAGGCAAAAAACAATATAAAGAAAAACCACACAAGTGGACAACGTACCCAGAGGGAACAGAGCCGGCCGCTGTCATAGGTGAAAACTAGCTACGCAGTAACCTGCGCCCACCAGTGCTATAACTACCACTTACCCAAGGTAAACAAGGAGGGAAAACCCCCCAAACACCCGGGGCGGCCAAACGCCAAGCAGCGAAAGCCAACAGAGGGAGACCCAAGGTGACTTGTGGAAGGCAACCCCAAGCCCCAAGGGCAGTACTTACAGGGCACTCAGGGAAGGTGACCCTAAGCACATGCAGCCGAGTACCTGAGAATACTACTCCCAGCTCACACGACCACCGTAAGAGCAGCACTGCAAACAAGTCACAGCACTGAGACAAGACCGGAGCTGGAGCCACACGACCATGCACGATCCCATTACCCGAGGAACTGTGGTGGGGATCGCCGGTGCGGGGGTCTGGGGCTCCCCTTCCCCCTTCCGGGGAGAGGGGAGCTGCGCAGACATGCGGGCGGCTCGTGTGACGTCATGCTTGTTAGTTCGTTTTTTGGGGAGTTCTGTCCACTCGTTTGTCGATTTTTGTTGTTAACCAGAATAGGGGTTTGTTTTGTGGCGCTTACCTTTCTGGGTGCCTGTCCCAGGCGATGGCAGATATAGAATGCTCCAAATCACATGTGCAATTCTATGGGCCATTGCTCCCCATGCCTCTCTGAGGGGGCCAGGTTCTGGCTCGTGGTCCCTGGTAGGCTAGAACTCCACCCACATCGACTGATGCAAAATAGTTAGGGTATCCATATCAGCCATGGATAGCTCCGGGGAGCCGTAGGGGCTCCCCCCAGAAAATGCTCAAGGATTAAGTAAGAACAAAACAGTTGGTCCAGATGGAGTTTCACCATGGGTTCTTAGCGAATGTGCACCTGAGCTCAGCATTCCACTTCAACTGATTTTTCAGGCATCTCTATGTACAGGAGTTGTAGCTGATGTGTGGAAAAAAGGCTAATATAGTTCCAATCTACAAAAGTGGCAGCAGGGGAGACCCCGTCAATTATAGACGTTTATCATTGACAAGTGTAATAGTCAAAATATTGGAAAAAATAATTGAAACCAAATGGGTAGAACACCTGGAGAAAAACGATATAATATCAGACAGACAGTATGGTTTTCAATCTGGAAGATCCTGTGTAACGAATTTACTCAGTTTCTATGATCGAACCACAGAGATTTTACAAGAAAGAGATGGTTATGTTGACTGCATCTATGTGACTTAAAAAAAGGTTTTTGACAGAGTTCCACATAAGAGGTTGTTCTGGAAAATGGAACATATTGGAGGGGTGACAGGTAAGCTTCTAACATGGATGAAAAATTTCCTAACTGATAGAAAAAATGAGGGCCGTAATCAGAGGCAATGTATCAGATTGGAGGAATATCACAAGTGGAGTACCACAGGGTTCAGTTCTTGCACCGGTAATGTTCATTGTCTACATAAATGATCTACAAGATGGAATATAGAATTATATGAACATGTTTGCTGATGATGCTAAAATAATAGGGAAGATAAGAAACCTTGATGATTGTCATGCCCTTCAAGAAGACCTGGATAAAAACCAGCATTGAATGTAATGAAATGCAATTTTCTGGGCTAGTCCCGGAGGCTCCCCGGAGCTATCCAGGCTGAATGGATATGTATAACTTTCTGGCATCAGTCAAAGTGCTTGGAGTTCTTGCCTACCGGGGACTATGAGCCAGAACCTGGCCCCCTCAGAGAGGCACGAGGAGCAATGGCTTATAGAACCCCCCCCCCCCCGTGTTTGGGAGCATTCTATGTCTGCCATCGACCGGGACATGCCCCCAGAAAAGTAGGCACCCCAAAACAAACCCCTATTCTGATGAAAATATTGCTACCGACAGCCGAACGAGTGGACAGAACTCCCGAACAAAATTATCAAACTATCATGACGTCTTCATGTCACCGCGCCGCCGTCTGCACAAACCCCCCCTCCTTGGGATGGG
>WNGS01164858.1:5103089-5161667 GCA_020271785.1 Procambarus virginalis | reverse complement strand
GAACCGGTGCACAATACTACCAACAAACTCCTAAAGCTGAACCCCCGAGATGTGTCCACTCATGGGGGCCAAGCGGGGAGTACCACCAACAGAAGGAATCAAAACAAATCACCTAGAACAGGAATGGGGTACCACAAAGGCAGACCCCCACCAGGCAAAACCAAAAACAAAAGAAAAACCCCGCAAGAGGACAACGTACCCAGGCGGAACAGAGCCGGCAGCATCCAGCACCCGGCCGAAGGACGCCAGACCGCAGAAACTCACCTATCGAACGAAGGCACAAAAGTGACACGATCCAACAGTGCCAAGAAAATCCTGGGAGCACCGCCAGGTGAAGAAGCCAGAGCCGGACACGCAGGAGAGCAGGGTAGAGGCTAGGGAAGAAGCCCACACCCCTGACATAGGGAAAATCTCGGCATTCCCCCCTCAGCTGTAATCCAGGACACCCCCGGAGCGACGGGGCACATACTGGAGAAAGGGAGAAGAGCGATAGGCGAAGCACCCGAGAAAAAAGGGCGCAAAACACCAGCACTGAAACACACTGCCCAGAACAAAACATACTCTCACGGTGCATGCGCAGGACACGCTGGCCGAACCGCACATCCCGCTCTGCGGGAAGGCGCCAACCAGGACTACTGCACAAGAAAAGTAGCCAAACAGAACGCAACCCTAGGGAACCTCTAATTAGAAAAAACAAACCCATCACACGGGAAAGGAGCCAAAAGAGGAAGCAGGGACAACATAACCGGCCAATGAAGCGAAGACAAGGAGCCCAATGGGAACCCAACTGGGCCATGAGTAGCCCAATACGGCGACCTGGACTAGGAGCCGACAGATGTTCCAATAATATGGGAAGGAGCGAAAACCTTCCCGAACCCCGAGAACACAGAAGCAAACACCAGTCTCGAAGGCACACAAAGACACAGTCGCACCCGAGACCAAAAGTCACGTAAAACCCCAAGAATGGGGAAACATGACAAAGACACCCCGTCCCCCCCAAAAAACGGGGGAGCAACAGAGATGAGCACCCACCTACAGGACGAAACCAACTGACTCAAAAGGACAAGGAACCGAGCCCGGGGAGAGGCCAACGCCCAACAACTCGTACGACGAGGGGGGAGGAAAAACCCCACTCCGCGTAACCACAAGCCCCGCCTAGAGGGGAGAAGAGAACATGGGGCAAGAATGAAGGCAGACCCCCCACCAGGTAGATAAACAAAAATAAAAATAAAACCTGCAAGTGGACAGTGTACCCAAGAGGAACAGAGCCGGCCACCATGATTGGTGAAAACAAGCTGCACAGTACCCTGAGCCCCACCAGTGCAAAACTGCCCCTTACCCTAAGGCGAACAAGGGAAACAGAACACCCGAGCACACAAAGAGTGGCCGAAAACTAAACAGTAAACGGTCTAGCAGGGGCAGAACCCAAGGAACTTGTGGAAGGTGGCACCAAGCCCCAAGGGCAGTACTTACAGGGCACCTAGGGAAAGGAACCCTAGGCGCATGCAGCCCGAGTACTGGAGACTCACACCTGCCTCACGCACCACCTAGAAGACAGACACCACACTCTAGGTACAGTGCTGAAATAACTATTGGAGCCGGAGCAAACAACCGGTGTCCATAGCATCAGCTGAAGAACTGATGGGTGGATAGCCGGCGTGAGAGGTCTGGGGCTCCCCCTTCCCCCTCCCAGGGAGGGGGGAGCTGCGCAGACAGCAGCGCGGTGACGTGTGACGTCATACTAGTTTGCTTGTTTTTCTGTTGGGGAGTTCTATCCACTAGTTCGGCTTTTGGTAGCAATTTTAACCAGAATAGGGGTTTGTTTTCGAATGCTTACCTTTCTGGATGTTTGACCCGGTCGATGGCAGACAGAATGCTTCCAATCACATGGGGGTTTCTATAGGCCATTGCTCCCCTTGCCTCTCTGAGGGTGCCAGGTTCTGGCCGTGGTCCCCGATAGGCCCTAGAACTCCATACACATGACTGATGCCAAAGTCTGACATTAGCATATCAGCCTGGTAAAGCTCCGGGGAAACGACAGGGCTCCCCCCCCCCCAAGAAAACCTGTGTTGAATGTAATGAAATGCCATTTTCAGGGTGAGACTCGGAGGCTTCCCAGAGCTATCCAGGCTGATATGAATGTATTAGACCTTGGCATCAGTCAAGTGAATGGAGTTCTAGGCCTAACAGGGACATAAGCCAGAACCTGGCCTCATCAGAGAAGCACAAGGAGCAATGGCCTATAGAAACCCTTACGTGGTTGGAAGCATCCTATGTCTGTGATCGACCGGGTCAGGCACCTAGAAAGGTAAGGGCCCCAAAACAACTACAGTACAACCTCGATTCAACGTACCCCGATTCAACTTATCTCCGGCTAGTTCACACATTTTTCAGGCCGGATTTACTCATCCGTTTCGACGAACAGTGGTTCGCCGAAGCGGGGGATGTTCGGATTTGCTTACGATGTCTAGACAGAATTCACAGACTGCTGGAAAACTTTCCCATTCTATCACAGATTACAATTAATAATTCGCTCATATGACAAGTTCGATCACACAAGTAGGCCACACAAGTGGACCACACAAGTGGACCGCACATGTGGTCCACAAGTGGTCCACAAGCTTACGATGTTGGGACTGAGTTCACAGAGTGGTGGAAAACATTCCCATTCTATCACAGATTACAATTAATAATTCGCTCATATGACAAGTTCGATCACACAAGTGGACCACACATGTGGGCCACACAAGTGGACGACAAGTGGTCCACAAGCATACAATGTTGGGACAGAGTTCACAGAGTGGTGGAAAACTGTTTCATTCTATCTATAATAAATAATTCCTTCATAAGACAAGTTGTATCACACAAATGGACCACACAACAAGTGAACCATATGAACCAAACACAAGCCAGAATGGTCCACATAACAAGTAAAGCATATTAACCAAACACCAGCCAGAGTGGTCCACACAATTGAATGACTGAGTTTCAATGATTTTCGTTCACTGATTTGTGGCACATGTATCTTTGTAAATTAATTTAAAGGCTGAAGCGTGAATAGCTAGCTAATGTGTTGAAATCTTCTTATATACATTTTCTGTGATGAAACAAGATGAGTGAGGGTGGACAGATAAGGGACAGACTGTACTGTAAACCTCACTTTACAGTGAGGTTTCACTCACTTTCGTCTGTGTCATCATAGTTCAGTAACCATGACTTTGAACGTTTCAGATTAATAAATCATTTCTAAAACTGGTGTTTTAATAACTCTTTATTATCCTAATTAAACTAAACTAAATAAAACCAAAAATATACTGTAATATGATAGATATCTGCTATTTATGAAATTATTCATGTTATTGGCAGCTCACAAGTCCAGCGCGAGTGGACAGGTCTAATCCGTGTGCACACAACACCATGCTTGTTTTGTTCGATTTCATCTTCATAGTTCAGTGACCTACGGCTTCGAAATAATAAAATTAATAATCAGTTCTAAAATAAGTATTTTTATAGCTCATATTATCGTAATAATGTTGCTAAACTAAAATATATAACCCAAAAATATATAATTTGATGTAAATCCAATATATGAGAAATTTATGTAACTGGAAATGAACACAACACCATGCTTGTTTTGTTCGATTTCGTCGCCATAGTTCAGTGACCTACGGCATCAAAATAATAAAGTTAATAAATCAGTTCTAAAATAAGTATTTTTTATAGCTCTTATTATCATAATAATGTTGCTAAACTAAATATATAACCTAAAATTATATAATTTGATGTAAATCGAATATTTGAGAGAAATTTATGTTACTAGATCTGGCTTAAACCCCCAGCCTACTGTAGGATGTATGTACAGACCTAGTCTGCGTTCGTACAGTATGCACCCAGTGCCCTTAGCTTTGTCTGTGATTGACGTACAGTATTTAACCGCCGGTGGAAGAATAATTGTGGAATTTACCGTTTTCTGACTACAGTTGTACTGTCGCAGGGGCTTACTAACAGTGCCTTATTAATGTAAAAAATGAAGCAATATTTTGCAAATACTTGTAGTAGAAAATCAACCAGCACGAGCACAGCTGTACCCAGCACTGGTGCAACAACAGCCAGCACCAGCTCAGAAGCAGCTGAAGCTACAGCAGCAGTGAGCACCAGCAAAGCTGATGCAAACATCTAAAAACATCTTGTGTGGAGTGAACAGTTAAAACAAGAGTTAAAATTAAGTGTGTACATAGTGTTAAAATTAAAGTTGCAGTAATTTTAGTGTACAATAGTTTTCATTAACTGTATTGCAGTACTCAACATACAGCAGAAATACTTAACCACTTAACTGCGCCAGCTGAGTGTTCTCGGTCGACGGGAAACTGCACCAACCAAGAACACTCTTTTTGAATTTTCCATACCCATTCTAAATGTGTGCAAGGTTGGTAGTCTACGAAATGGACTCTTAGGACCTCCAGTGAGAGGCAGCCATCTTGGAAAAAATTCCCAGAATGCCCTAGGGCTGCTGGCTGGGTTAGTACTAGCATGCGCTTCTGGCTCCCAAACACCTGTTCAACGCTGTGTTGAAAGATAATGCTCAGATAATGCTCGGTGAAAATCAAACCTCATTGTTTGAAGAACATAAGGGTCATAATATTGGTGAAGCTATGCGCAATAAGGACCTAACACAAAGGTCGGATGCAAATGATACAGCACCTATGAGGACGATACAGCGAGCGTATCCAGTTGTAGCTCTGAGCGTCACCCTTGCAATCCTATGCTATCTCCAATTTATTTAGATGATACATAGATGAATCATTTTCTGCGTTCAGTGATGATGTATCTGATACAAGTAGCATAGATGAACAGTGTTATCGGCTTCCATGGTGGCATTTTCCATAGATATTTTCAAGAATACCTGAATCTCTTCCTGACTGACAGACACACTTTGAGGCTAGCTGAATCTCTTTCTGACTGACGGACACTCTTTGAGGCAAGCTGAATCTCTTCCTGTGTGGGACCATACAAAGTGATCTTTTCGAGACTACCTTACAAATTGATCTTTTCCTATAATCTTTTCAATACTACCTTATGCTTTACAAGCTTGGCTACATACATCCTACAAGTACTAAAGCCAAGGGTGTACATGAGTGCATTATTTGCAAGCACACAGAATGAAGAAACAGGAAGCGAAAATTTATCTGTACCTGGTGCAACGAGAGCGAAGTCGCGCTGTGCACCATGGACTACTTCGTTGATTATTACTCACTTCCGAAGTACTGAGTGTGTAATACAGTGTTACAGTACTGTGTAAATAGTGTGTGAAACTGTACATGTTGTAATTTTAGTGAATTTTTAACAAGTAATATTGCGACAATAAACATTTATTGTGGACACATTACTGACACATGTATCACAGTTCCATGGAACATTATGAACATTCTACTGTATATATATTGTAAAGAAAACAAATATGCATCATATATGATAAAAAAACAAATAAAACCGCATTGGAAATACATAGAACAAATAATTGAAAACATATTTGTGGCAACACCCGGTGCTTGAGTGGCCAGTGTGACCGTGTCTGGGCAATTCATGCACGGGCGACCAGGCCCTGATGACATCACAGCGCACCTTGTTCACGTCCCCGCAGCCAAAGTAAGAGGAATTTGGTATTTATTTATACACAGACATGTTCAGGGAATTGAATTTATCATTTTACGAAGAAAAAAAATTTGGGGGGGGGGAACACTTTATTTCATGTGCACAGGGGGAATTTCACAATAAACACGGCGCAGTACGGTGGTTAATCAACACAGTGTTAATGGTATAATATACTACAGTACGTATTTACTGTAAAGCATTCACAACTCCACGAGACTTCAAGATGGACATAACTCCAACAATAAGGTAAATAACAAATATAACAGTATTTTTTTAGTAGGGTAATAATATATAGGCACAGTATATAATATGATACTGCATTTTTATTGTGTACAAGAAAAAAAAGACACTGACGCAAACTCCTCCTGAAGGTCTCCTCTTGCAACGCATCCAACGCTCCAATGCACTGGGGTTGGTCCCATATAGTACGTTGAATCAAGGTTGTACTGTACTATTCTGGTGAAAAGATTACTACTGAAAGCTGAACTGTTGGACAGAACTCCCCAATTGAAAATGAGGAAACGAGTATGACATCACCAAATCATAATGCCACTGTCTGTGCAGCTTCCCCTTCCCCAGGAGGGGAAAGGGGAAGCCCCAGACCCCCATGCCAGCTATCCACACCCCAGTTCTGAGGCTGGAAGTCTAAACGCACGAAAAAAAAGCCGACCAGAGGGAGAAAGGGTTGCTCGGGAGCCTCTGGGTCTCGCTCAGAAAATGGCAGTTCATTACATTCAACACTGGTCTCAGAGTGGTAGACGGTTGGAACAAGTTAGGTGAGAAGGTGGTGGAGGCCAAGACCGTCAGTAGTTTCAAAGCGTTATATGACAAAGAGTGCTGGGAAGACGGGACACCACGAGCGTAGCTCTCATCCTGTAACTACACTTAGGTAATTACAATGGTACCTCGACTTACTGGTTTTCTGGGAGGAACCCCTTTGGTGACCCGGAGCTACTTAACCAAAGATAAAACATGAGGGACTTACCCGGGAGGCGGTCGCCACTCGCCTCTCAACTCGAAGTCAAGACAACTGGCTGCAACCGCTGACCCAATGCGACACATGCCCGACTAGGGCCAGGAACATTAACAAGGTAGCGAGCGGCCAGGACCCTGTTCGACCTCCAAAAACCACGTGCCCGAATGTCAGTCCAAGACATGTTACCAAAGATGGCAGCTAATGCAGCAAACTTACGAACGTCATGGGCATGAGGATAGACTGCAAGCTGACTGGACCGAATAACCACTGTGGACGACCTGGGAGACTCAAACTCTGAAACAGGGAAGAAGGGAAACCGGGTCAACCCAAGCGCATCCCCAGCCATCGAGGCCGTGGCACGCAGGTAACNACTGCCATCGTTGTGTCATACACTGTCATCGTTGTGTCATACACGCCATCATTGTGTCATGCTCTGCCATCATTGTGTCATGCACAGCCATCATTGTGTCATGCACAGCCATCATTTGTCCACACTGCCACGTTGTGCATACACTGCCATCATTGTGTCATGCAGTGCCATCTTTGTGTCATACACTGCCATCATTGTGTCATACACTGCCATCATGGTGTCATACACTGCCACATTGTGCATACACTGCCATCATTGTGTCATGCACAGCCATCATTGTGTCATACACTGCCTCATTGTGTCATACACTGCATCATTGTGTCATACACTGCCTCATTTGTCATGCACTGCCATCATTGTGTCATACACTGCCATCATTGTGTCATACACTGCCATCATTGTGTCATACACTGCCATCATTGTGTCATACACTGCCATCATTGTGTCATACACTGCCATCATTGTGTCATACACTGCCATCATTGTGTCATACACAACCATTATTGTGTCATACTCCGCCATCATTGTGTCATACACACCATCATTGTGTCACACACCACCATCATTGTGTCATACACTGCCATCATTGTGTCATACACCATCATTGTGTCATACACTGCCATCATTGTGTCATACACTGCCATCATTGTGTCATACACTGCCATCATTGTGTCATACACCATCATTGTGTCATACACTGTCATCATTGTGTCATACACTGCCATCATTGTGTCATACACTGCCATCATTGTGTCATACACCGCCATCATTGTGTCATACACTGCCATCATTGTGTCATATACTGCCATCATTGTGTCATACACTGCCATCATTGTGTCATACACCACCATCATTGTGTCATACACTGCCATCATTGTGTCATACACTGCCATCATTGTGTCATACACCATGATTGTGTCATACACTGCCATCATTGTTTCATACACCACCATCATTGTGTCATACACTGCCATCATTGTGTCATGCACTGCCAACCTTGTGTCATACACCGCCATCATTGTGTCATACACTGCCAACATTGTGTCATACACTGCAATCATTGTGTCATACACAACCATCATTGTGTCATACACTGTCATCATTGTGTCATACACAACCATCTTTGTGTCATACACAACCATCATTGTGTCATACACTGCCATCATTGTGCCATACACCACCATCGTTGTTTACCCGAGAGCCACTAACACAAGTGGCCTCGACGAGAACAGGAAGCCGACGGCTTGTCGAAGGTCCTCTCATTTGCCTTGATATTCTTTTTCAACTGTACTTTAAAACCCAACAGTTTTTTTTATATTAACGGCTTCGGCGGGTAGGCAGTTCCATGGGTTTATAACCCTGTGGGTGAAAAACCATCTCCTGTTCTGTCCTACATTGTGGCTTGTGAGCTTGAAACCATTGTCCTTGTTTGTGTTACATCTGACCTTTTGAAGAAATTGTCCGGATCAACATCCACCAAATTGTTCAGTACTTTAAAAGTTTCAATGGGATCCGCCTTCTCAAGTGTTGTTAGCCATATGGCCCTCAAACGTATTTTTTTTATTTATATATACAAGAGCTCTTACATTCTTGTACAGCCACTAGTACGCGTACCGTTTCGGGCAAGTTCTTAATCCTATCTTCCCTGGCATACGACCCCCACGAAGAATCGTTTTTACAACCAAGTACACATTTTACTGTTGAGTTAAACAGAGGCTACAGTAAAGGATTTGCGCCCAGTAAATCCTCCCGGCCCAAGGTACGAACCCAGGACAAAGCGCTCGCAGAACGCCAGGCGAGCGTCTTACCACTACGCCACGTCCCTAATACCTGAGTTGACTTAGCTCTGTAATGATTTTTGTTACCCAGTATTGCACTTTCTCCAGAGCAGTGTGTCATGCACCGTCATCATTGACAGTCCATGACATAATGGAGCAAATCATTGGTTCATTATACAATGGTGGTGTATGATACTTAGTCTTACACCGCCATCATTTAGTTGCCAAAAATGTTAGTCTAGTTCTTCATGAATTATTGCCGATAGTTATTAAAATAGTTAATAAAATTAAATCACACAGCAAGTATGACAGACGTTTTCGGAAGTTTTGTAGTAATAATAAAAAGCAGCACATTAGGCTTATTTTGCACACATGTTTCATAAAAGATTTTTTTTAGCCAGATTTGTAAGCCTATTTTATACAATCGTTAGTTCTTGGAAAGTGAAGGCAGTCTGATTTGGCAGAAGGAATCAAGAATGACATAACACCTAAAGAACTTTAACACCTGCTTTATGGCGCAGATTTTTTTTTCGAAACTCAATGAAGTTTCACCTCGGCTTCGAGGCAAGTTATGTACGTTACTAGGCTGTAAACGTGTTCTGAAAGCTTTCACTGAAAAAAATAGGTATTTTTCGAACCAGTTTACAAAAGAAGCATTCCAACAACCTGCGCGAGTCAACATAAATATTGGACATTTCTCAGATCAAGATCTTAAAAATTATACAAATTATTTATTCTCATTGAAAGGAATTGAATAGCCGATTTTAAGATTTATTTTCTTTTGAAGCCAGGCCATGGATGCTGGATCATTTTGGCTGTGCTAAATAATCTGTCAATGAAAACATCCAACAGGAACCTATTGAACTAAAATGCAATGAGGAATGCAAATATAAATTTGACAAAGCTGGAACGACTGAATTGCAGCTGTCAAATACAACCAAGCAGCTCTAGCCAAACATTTGGCCCGAAATGGCTAAAGTACTTCCCAACATCCCTTTAGTTGAAGTGGCATTAGTATAGCCAATAAAATATTTTCAGAGGAAAAAAGTAGAACTGATATATGCATGCGGGGAAACGTAAGATTTCACAAATATCAAGCCAAATATTGAAAATCTAGCAGCAAAGCATCAAGCACAAGAGTAACATTGAATAATATTAAAGTAAAATGTCTTTTTAGTTTCATTAAAAAATGGGAGGCGATTGCTTTAAATAAAGTTTACAAAATATCTAAAAGGGAGCGATCGATACGGAAGATAAGGTTGCGAAACACTGATCTAAAGTATGAAATAAAGTGTCTCTCTGACACTGCATTTCTGAGAAGAGCGGACTCTGGGTATATCCGACGTGGCTGCGTACTTTCCAATGCGGATAGATAGCATAACTCCATAATCCACAACGACTACTGGGAATACAAGTGTAAGGAAGCAGGACTGATCCTTCGCATGGTCGTCCCTCAAGAACGCATCGACCACCTCTGCGACTACGACACTTTGAAGAAGGAAATTCGACCAGACTTCCAACTTCGGGAAACTGGGATAAGGAAACCAATCTTCTTGTAACACCTGGACATCTCCCTCTAGACTGGCCGACTGTGGCCAGCCCCACCGACATCTCTGCTGACTCTTGTGGCACTCAGCTGTGAGGCGTGTGTACCCCATCAATTCACTGGTCTGACCAGCCTTATGGTCTTGGATAGAATTGGCGCGTCCACGGACCCCATCCCCAGATCTCCAGTATCAGCTATTGATACAGATAATGGCTCCAAAACAGCCTCCACTGGACCGCTCTTATGCCAGGTAAGTCCACTACAGGCTCACCATAGCCCGCGCTACTTGGAACTTGTTCCGAGTAGCTGAATCTATAACAACAACAACAACAGCCTCCACTTACGGGCTCACCATAGCCCGTAAGCTACGTAGAAATTTTGTTCCAGTAGCTGAATCTAAAACAACAACAACGAATCAACACTCTGACCCTGTGGGAGTATTTGATCTACACTGTGTATCTTTTCATATAGAATAGGGTACTACCTTGAGGATACCTTGAGGTGCTTCCGGGGCTTATCGTCCCCGCGGCCCGGTCATCGACCAGGCCTCCTGGTTGCTGGACTGATCAACCAGGCTGTTGGACGCGGCTGCTCGCAGCCTGACGTATGAGTCACAGCCTGGTTGATCAGGTATCCTTTGGGGGTGCTTATCCAGTTCTCTCTTGAACACTGTGAGGGGTTTGCCAGTTATGTCCCTTATGTGTAGTGGAAGCGTGTTGAACAGTCTCGGGCCTCTGATGTTGATAGAGTTCTCTCTCAGAGTACCAGTTGCACCTCTGCTTTTCAACGGGGGTATTCTGCACATCCTGCCATGTCTTCTGGTCTCATGTGATGTTATTTCTGTGTGCAGGTTTGGGACCAGCCCCTCTAATATTTTCCACGTGTAAATTATTATGTATCTCTCCCGCCTGCGCTCAAGGGAATACAGATTTAGGCTCTTTAGTCGGTCCCAATAGTTTAGATGTTTTACCGAGTGGATTCTAGCAGTAAAGGATCTCTGCACGCTCTCCAGGTCAGCAATTTCACCAGCAGTGAAAGGGGCTGTCATTGTGCAGCAGTACTCCACTCTAGAGAGCACAAGCGTTTTGAAAAGTGTCATCATCGGTATAGCATCTCTAGTGTGAAAAGTTCTTGTTATCCAACCTGTCATTTTTCTTGCAGTTGTGACGGCTACTTTATTGTGTTCTTTAAAGGTAAGGTCTTCCGACATGAGTACACCCAGATCCTTTACATTGCCTTTTCGTTCTATGTTATGATTTGCCTGAGTTTTGTACGTGGTTTCCGTTTTTATATTTTCATTTTTTCCATAGCGCATGAGCTGGAACTTGTCTTCGTTAAACACCATATTATTTTCTGTAGCCCATAGAAAGACCTGATCTACATCTGACTGGAGGTTCGCCGTGTCCTCTATGTTGCCTACTCTCATGAAGATCCTAGTGTCATCTGCAAAGGATGATACAGTGCTATAGGTTGTGTTCTTGTCTATGTCCGATATGAGGATGAGAAAAAGTACTGGAGCAAGCACAGTACCCTGGGGGACTGAGCTCTTAACGGTTGACGGGTTGGATTTTATTTTGTTGACTATTACACATTGGGTTCTGTTGGTCAGGAAATTGTAGATCCATCTGCCTACTTTTCCGGTAATTCCTTTTGAGCGCATTTTATGGGCAATAACACCATGGTCACATTTATCAAAAGCTTTTGCGAAATCTGTGTAAATTACATCAGCGTTTTGTTTGTCTTCCATAGCATCTAATGCCATATCATAGTGGTCCAGCAACTGCGACAGGCAAGAGCGCCCTGTTCTGAAACCATGTTGTCCGGGGTTATGGAGATGCTGTGATTCCATGTATTTTGTGATCTTACTTCTTAGCACTCTCTCAAAAATTTTTATGATGTGCGATGTTAGTGCTATCGGTCTGTAATTTTTTGCCTCTGCCTTATTTCCTCCTTTATGAAGTGGTGCTATCTCTGCTGTTTTTAGTATATCAGGAATAACGCCAGTATCTAGGCTTTGTCTCCACAGAATGTGAAGGGCCTGCGATAGTGTTTTTTTACAGTTCTTGATGAATATGGAGTTCCAAGAATCCGGGCCTGGTGCGGAGTGCATAGGCATACTGTTTATGGCTTCTTCAAAATCCAGTGGGGATAGGGTGACGTCTGATATATGATTTGATGTTGGTATCATATCCATGAAAAATTCATTTGGGTTATCGATCTTTAGTGCGTTTAATGGCTCGCTGAAGACAGAGTCGTATTGCTTCCTCAGTAGCTCGCTCATTTCTTTGTTGTCATCGGTGAAAGTTCCATCTTCCTTTCGCAGGGGCCCGATACTAGATGTGGTTTTTGATCTTGATTTTGCATAGGAGAAAAAATATTTCGGGTTTCTCTCTATTTCACTGATGGCCTTTTGCTCTCTTTCCCTCTCCTGCGTTTTGTATGATTCTTGTAGCTTGAGTTCAATTTTTCCTATTTCGCTACCTAACCTTCTTCGCCGTTCCTGAGATAGGGTGCGACTCTCAAGTTGTACCGCGATTCGTTTTCTTCGCCTATATAGGGAACGACGTTCTCGTTCCAATCTGCATCTCTTCCTCTTTTTTCTTAGGGGATGCGGTTTGTACATATTTCTAGTGCTACTGAGCTTATTTTTTCCAGGCACTGGTTCAGGTTCGCATTTCCTAGCTGTTCTTCCCAGTTTATTTCTGTGAAGTCCTGGTTTATTTGCTCCCAGTTTATCTGTTTATTATTGAAGTTGAATTTGCTGAAATCTCCTCCACCGGGAATCTGGACTGGTTTTGAAGGTCTATTCCCCATGGTTGTCATAACTTCAATTAAGTTGTGATCTGAGTAACAGGTATTTGTAATCATTATGTTCCTGATCAATTCATCATTATTAGTGAAAATGAGGTCCAGCGTGTTCTCCTTCCTGGTTGGTTCTACTATTTGCTGGTTTAAGGCAAACCTGTCGCACATCCGTAGCAGGTCATTTGCATGTGCCTGTTCATTAAGGCTACTTCCTGGTATTCTTTCTGATATTACTGTATTAGCCAGGTGCTTCCATTTCAGGTGCCGTAGGTTGAAGTCCCCAAGCAGGATGACGTTCGGAGCTGCACATTGCTGTGTATACATAAGCTTGTTAATAAAAAATAAAAAATATATCCACATACAGCCCCCGCTGTATGTGTGAAGGGGCTGTATTTATTTATTTAAATAAGTAAATTTAAATAAGTTTACTTATTTCCTTTATTTATAAAATTAATAAAATTTATTATATTTATTAATGAAAGGTACCTAGTCTATGGAACTCACTCCCTAACGAATTGAAAAGCTGTCCAATCTACGCCTTATTCAAAAATAAAACCCAAAAGTACCTAATTTCATCCTCATAGTTTCCTACCTAGTACCTTAAACTCGCACTGTATCTTGTGCTAACCATTCCCTCAGTACATGCGCCTAAGCCATACAACTTCACCATTGTAATCACTGTTATCATCTTATATCATGGCTTTTATACTGAGCGCATATTTTACTACATTATACCCTAAAATAGTTCTCAAATTATCCTATAAAGTACATGCTGATAATCCTCAAATTTTCCTATAATGTATCTACTAATTTTTGTCAAATTTTCTTACAATGAACCTGTTAACATTTCTCAATTTTGCAAGAAATTACCTACAGTACTTAAAATTATCTGTTAGATTCAGGACCTGCCCGAAACGCTATGCGTATTAGTTGCTTTACAAGAATGTAAAAACATCAATGCTATGTACTTTCGTAAACCAAATGTACCTTCTTGTATATATATATATAAATAAATAAAAAATAAAAAAATACAGTCCGGCTGTATGTGTGAAGGGACGGTATAGTGCAAAGTCCACTACGGGCTCACCATAGTCCATGTTACTTGGAACCTTTTGTTCCGAGTAGCTAAATCTAAAACAACAACAACAACAATCATCAGCTTAACTCTAAGAGTGGTTCAGAACAGACGCTTGAGAGATATCGCACATCTTCAACACTATTGATATTCAACGTTCACCAACAACAATATAACGCCCCTAACGCATTTTCTCTCCTTTTTAATAATAAATTTGTTACAGTTCTCATACGTCTTGTTGAGCGTAAGTGGTTCCGCAGTTCGATTCCACTTAACACCCTCTTTCCTTGGACTATTGGCGTACCTTAGTATCTCCCCGCGGCATAGCGATATGGACTTCGCTGCACTCTAGACAGTCTTCGGAGCCACCTGCAGTCCACTGGCTGAACTGTGCTTTAACATTGACTTAATTTATGTTATTAAACATAATTTATATTATAATTCTTTATATTCTACAATTTTATTGTATTTTATTATCTTTCTATTATTCATCTTATTAAATTTAATTTGATAATTTAATTTATGTAAAAATACTTATATAAATGCTATTATATATAATTTATTATTGGTACTTGCCGTGCCGGTGCCTACCAACTCTCGACGCAGCCCGCTCAGCTATGCCTGGGACTTCATTCAATCCTACCTATTCCTGCCTTCCGCGACAGGTGTCGCAGCCAGTTATCCCACTCTCGCAGCCTAAGTCGCCAGCAGTATACTTTGATGCGGTTCCACGCACCTGTGCCTTTGCTCTTCACGTTAACTCTGCCCACCCTTACTGCTTTATTACTTCCAGACCCACAACAGAACGAGAACGACGAAAACCTGTGATGATCGTGGAAGGCGCAGTGGGGCTATGAACGGTGGACCACGGCTCTCATGCCCACCGTGCGAGGTATACTGGGAGGCAACCGACTCCCTTCTAAGCAGACACCTCCACTCCACACCCGAGGGCTCACCACAGCGACAACGACCGACACGGGTCGACCCTGGCGAGTCGGCCTCGGAGTGGACAGAATCCACATTCCACACCCGCCCTGGGGCCAGCCATCCAAGACTAGTCTCTGCGAGGGTGGGCTACTACGACGAAGATAAACACGGAAACAACCAGTCATTCCCCACGGTGACAAGCCCTGCCTGCATGGAGTACAAACCCGGCAGTATGTACTCCCAGTCCACAGTGGGGGGCTTCCCGCCTCCCTGCTCCACGGCTCGTCAAGATGGTACTCCGCAGGCCCACCAAGCGAGCTGCGTCTCCTCGCAGCATCTGCCAAGTAGACCCGGAATGGTACCTTTTTCAGTCTGGGTCAAGGAAGACCGACTTTTTTAATGGCCTCTCCGGGCATACGGGCACGCTTACGGCCACAGTAGCGAGGAGGTGTGTTCCTACTTATAGCAGCCAGCTTCCGCTCGCCCTTCGGGGTGGGGGTTCCGCGCCGCTGGCCCTCACGGGATTGGGGGTGCTCCGTCGGAACCCCCAAAGTGATAAGCTCAACAATAGTCATCTATGATTATTATTTTTAATTTATGTAATAATTTTGTAATAATTAATTTTGTAATTAATTTATATAATAATTTTGTAATAATTTATATAATAATTAATTTATGTAATTAATTTACATGATAATTAATAAAAATTAAGCCCCCACTTGATGTGCATTTTCTCCAAGCCACAGAAATATAACATTTGATGTGTCCAGTTCGTATCCCCACAAGACGCATCAGCATCGACAGAGCAGAACACCAGAGTCCGGTGACATCGAGCTTCCACGCTCTCGTCCCACACCAAGCTCTTCGACTCCACCCGCATTTAGAGCGCCACGCTCTATACACACTCCCTCCCCCGCATCCGAGCTCTCCACCCTTGGTCTCACTAAGCTCTCTACTTTGCTCCAGTTTCATGCAGGTCGGCGTTCAATCCCCGACCTTCAAAGTGGTTGGGCCCCATTCCTTTCCCCCCGTCCCATCCCAAATCCTTATCCTGACCCCCCTTCCAAGTGCTATATAGTCGTAATGGCTTGGCGCTTTCCCCTGATAATTACCTCCAGGCCTCGTCTTAACTACTACAACACTGCACTATATTGCCAACAAACCGACTGCTGTAACCAAGACTATAATAAATCAAAATAAAAACTCCACTAAACTCTGTGTCTAATCAACCAAATAACTTCACATAAACTTTACGTTACAAACGCAAGGGTACAACAAGACTAGTAGGTGGGGCATAAAGAGCTAGACCTTACTTCCCTATAGTCACTGATAGATAATTACTGTTAGATAAGTAGAGGTTTGTTAGCCAGTCAGAATGAGTCCGAGACCTCAACTGCAACCAGTTAGCAGACAGTTCCGAACTCAAAAGCGGCAGAGTCCATTGTAGAAAAGATGTCCAAACTCCACAGGAGGCACTATTGTAAATTTGCACAAACCACAGACGGTGCAGAGTAGGAGGACGAAAACCTCTGGGAAAAAAATCCGTCGAGTGACCTAACAGGCAACCCGTCCTCGACTCAAGTCCATTACATCCAGCGGTCGACCCCACAGGCGAATTAAAAAAATTTGACATGCTGTTCATTCAAAACAGGAATTTTTTCAAACATAAATTAATATTAAAAATATTTGCATATTGTGCATATATATAGGAATAGGTTAGATGTTTAGGTTCTGTTGGCGATTATGTGTATTTGTAGTACGTGGGTGAAAGATTTACAGTGTTGTGGTTCGAACAAAATTCGAGTGAAACACTTATTCCTGAAGTGTTCGAACGTCAACAGTAGAGTCGTGTGTAAACCGTTTTTCATTCATAAATAGGGGGGGGGGTGTGCATGGAATCACTTTTGGGTCTTTGGAGGACGGGCTGTAACAGGACCTGGAAACGAACCCGAAGGGGGAAGCAACCGAGTGATCCAATTCATAAGAAAAATTATTCCCTGCAATATACTCTCCATAGAGGTAACCAAGAAAGGTTGAAAGGCACCTAAAGTCACTCCTCGGGATCCCCTTCAACCATTGATCCTGCCACGGAGGTTCCAGGGCAGAGCCAAAATCCTATCCCAACATCCGAGACAATAAGGTGTCCTTCAAGGAAGAAGGCTTGGGGCGAGCGCCCTGAAACCCGAGCGGGACTGGAAGGTTCAACTACCTATGCCGTCGATGTGTTAAGGACTAGAAAAGGCAGAGCGAAACCCCGACCTGCTTACGAAAACCTCAGGTACTTTGGAGCCAGAAGCACAAAGGAGAAGGGGAAGGGATGGATCAGACCAGAAGTGGGGCAAACCACACCTGCAGGTGAAAGAGGAGGAGGTGCGGACCGAGTATGGGTGAAGATCATCAACACTTTCAATTCCAGGTCCCCTAAACACCACGGGCCAAGTCCGAGGCTTCTAGCCGATCAATATGCCACGAAAGTATCACACGGGCAAACCGAGCCCATAAAGTGGCAGCTGCCTAGAAAACTTCCAACTGGGAGGCAAAATCCATCAAAGCAGAAACCCAGTGAGAACATACCTCACAGGACTTCAGGTCATGAACATCACCGACTCAACAGGCAGCATGTTTGGACCAGAAAGAATGATCACCCTCAGGTAGCAGATGATGGAACTACTCTCAAACAGCAAGCTAGGCTAGGCTCAACGGACCGCTCCACAAGGACAACGACAGAGACCTGTAGGGGATTTCTAGGGCCCGAAAGAAAACCAAGGTTCCTCAGGCACTGGGGCTGCTCACTAGAGGAACAGACACCAACTGTAGCCTAACCACCAGGCTGCAGGAGGCGACCATGCACGGCATGCTGTGTAAGCAAGCGTGCGAACCCGAAGTGCGTCCCAACACAACCCAACACCACCCTCAACTAAGGGCTCAACAGAGGAGAACACCTCAGTGGGACCCCTCACAGGGGTCCCACTGAGGGGTTCACCCCTGGCTCACAGGGGGGAACACGCCGGTATCAAAACACGCACGTGAAGCTACACTAAATTAGGAAACAGTACAATAAAGCAAATGACCCACGGGACAAGCAAATCGAATGACGGCTGGCACGTAGCACGACGGGAGACATCTCCTGTCCACGAGGCTAACCATAGCCCGTGCTTCTTGCCCAGCTCCTGTGCCAGGTAAGTTACGGGCTCACCATAGCCCGTGCTACTTGGAACTTGTTCCGAGTAGCTGAATCTATAACAACAACAACAACATGGCACGTAGCTTGAAGTTTTGGGGCTTGCGCACGATCTGGCGTGACCGGGAGCACTACCAGTGTGGAGACACCAACATTAGGAACAGAACTGACTTGGGAACCCGATTTGGAGCTAGGGCTGGACTGTCTGGTGGTGGTAATTGGTACTAACGCGTTTCGAGTTGATTTTTGTGAATCCCAACCCATCCTCGACTCAAGTCCATTCCATCCAGCGATCGACCCCACAGACGCATTCATAATTTTTTACATGCTACTCATTGAAAACGGGAATGTTCTCAAATATAAATTAACTTAATAATATATTAGCATATTGTGCATATATAGGCATAGGTTAGGTTAAGTGTTTAGGTTCTGTTGGCGATTATTTGTATTTGTAGTACGTGGGTGAAGCATTTACAGCGTTGTGGTTCGAACGGAAGTCGTCAATGAAGCACTTGTTCCGGATCTGTTAGAACGTCATCAGTTGAGTCTGCGTAAACCGTTTTTCATTCATAAACAGGGGCATTGGGGCGTGCATGGAATCACTTTTGGGTCATTGTTTGGAGGACGGGCTGTTCTGTATGATTCGTTCAACCCGTCCTCGACTCAAGTCCATTACATTCAGCGGTCGACCCCACAGACGCATTCATAAATTTTAACATGCTGTTCATTCAAAACGGGAATTTTCTCAAGTATAAATAAATATTATAATATATTGGCATATTGTGTATATATAGGCATAGGATAGGTTAGGTTAGGTGTTTAGGTTCTGTTGGCGATTATTTGTATTTGTAATACGTGGGTGAAGCATTTATAGCGTTGTGATTCGAACAAAATTCGTCAGTGAAGCACTTGTTCCGGATATGTTCGAACGTCAGCAGTTGTGAGTCGTGTGTAAACCGCTTTTCATTCATAAACAGGGGGTTTGTCGGGTGCATGGAATCACTTTTGGATCTTTGTTTGGAGGACGGGCTGGATTCGTTTGCTGTTGTTGTTCAGCCCGACCTCGCATACAAAGATCCAAGCTCCTTATTCCAGCCGCCAGATCCCCTGTTAATGCAACCCGTTCTTAACTTAAGTCTATTACATCCAGTGATCGACTCCACAGACGTATTCATGAGTTTTTACATGCACCCCGTCCTCCAAACAAAGACCCAAAAGTGATTCCATGCACCTGCCAAACCCCGTTTATGCAACCCGTCCTCGACTCAAGTCCATTACATCCAGCAGTTGATCCACAGACGCATTCATAAATTTTTCCACGCTGTTCATTCAAAACTGGAATTTTCTCAAATATAAATTAATATTATAATATATTAGCATATTGTGCATATATAGGCATTGGTTAGGTTAAGTTAGGTGTTTAGGTTCTGTTGGTGATTATTTGTGTAACGTACGATTATGCTACGTTGTTGGGTAGATTAGATACACAGTGTTTAGTGGGTTTTCATATTTATTTAGTAGTCTTGGATACAGCAGTGTCGTAGACGTTGAGACGGAGCTTGGAGCAGAGCAGAGAGCTTAGTAGGTGCGGAGTCGCGGAGCTCTATGTGGGAGAGTGTTGTAGCTGGATGTGGTCCTAGTCTGCTGCCTGTTCTGTGTCGAAACTGTAGTGTCTTGGGGTTGATTAAAACTGCATACACCGAGTGCTACATTCTTGACTGTGGAAATTGTACTGTCTGCTATTCTGTTGTTGTTATAGATTCAGCTACTCGGAAGCACTGTGAAGAAATGCCCGACAGACCACTGGAACATTATCTAACACAGTGCACAGTTGCAAACCCATTAAGATTTCAACTTAGATTCAACGGAGCAGAAGAAGTTGTTAAACACACATGGCAAAATCTTACTGAAGCGACCATACGAGTCATAAATACTCATACTCCGCCCAAGTAAAACAGAAACAAACAACACTTAGTGGGCCAGCCAGAGGCTTAGGATCCGCGCAGGAATATCCCTGCAAAAAAAAAAGCTAATCGGAACAAGTTCCAAGTAGCACGGGCTATGGTGAGCCCGTAGTGGACTTACCTGGCACAGGAACGGTGCTGAAAGTGCTGGTATTCTCAAATCGCTTGCTTATATGCGGTGACTACACCTCACAATAAGATAGGAGGGTGGAAAACCCGTTACCTGTAAATAGGGATAGGATTATAGCTTGTGTAGTTAGTACTAATTAGTTATGCCAATAAGATGATGAGATAATGGAGCGAGTATAAGCTTACTCGCTACATTTGTATTTGTAGTATGTGGGTATTCACCTAGTTGTTGTGTTTGCGGGGGTTGAGCTTTGCTCTTTCGGCCCGCCTCTCAACTGTCAATCAACTGTTTACTAACTACTTTTTTTTTCTCCACACCACACACACACACACACCAGGAAGCAGCCCGTGACAGCTGACTAATTCCCAGGTACCTATTTACTGCTAGGTAACAGGGGCATTCAGGGTGAAAGAAACTTTGCCCATTTGTTTCTGCCTGGTGCGGGAATCAAACCCGCGCCACAGAATTACGAGTCCTGCACGATATCCACCAGGCTACCAGGCCCCTGTACCATTTCTGGGACCCCTGTGCCCCTTCACCTGTGGGTGAAGCATTTACAGTGTTGTGGTTCGAACAAAATTCGTCAGTGAAGCACTTGTTTTAGAAATGTTCAAACGTCAGCAGTTGTGTCGTGTGTAAACCGTTTTTCATTCATAAACAGGGGGTTTGGCGGGTGCATGGAATCACTTTTGGGTCTTTGTTTGGAAGGCGGGTTGGTTTATGAATGAAAAAAGTTTACATATGACTCACAACTGATTTCGTTCGAACACTTCCAGAACCAGTGCCTCGCTGACGACTTTTGTTCGAACCACAACGCTGTAAATGCTTCACCCACGTACTACAAATACAAATAATCACCAACAGAACCTAAACACCTAACCTAACCTAACCACTGCCTATATATGCACAATATGCTAATATATTATAATATTAATTTATATTTGAGAAAATTCCCGTTTTGAATGAACAGCATGGAAAAATTTATGAAAGCCGTCTGTGGGGTCGACCGCTGGATGTATGGACTTAAGTCGAGGCCGGGTTGTTACTTGCTGTTCATTAAAAACATGAATTTTCTCAAATATAAATCAATATTATATTAGCATATTGTGCATATATAGACATATATTAGGTTAGGTTAGGTGATTTTAGGCTCTGTTGGCAATTATTTGTATTTGTAGTACATGGGTGAAGCATTGAGGTTCGAACAAAATTCGTCAGTGAAGCACTTGTTCAGGAAGTGTTCGAACGTCATCAGTTGTGAGTCGTGTGTGAACCATTGTGTAAATGGTGCATGGCGGGTACATGTGATCACTTTTGGGTTTTTGGAGGATGGGCTGGTTTATGGATGAAAAGCGTTTTACACACGACTCACAATTGATGATGTCCAAACACTTCTGAAACAAGTACTTCGCTCATGCCCTCTGTTCAAACCACAATTCAATAAATGCTTCATCCATGCACTTGACATACAAATAATCGCCAACAGAACCTAAATACCTAACCTAACCTATGCCTAACTATACATAGAATTTTATGTATAATATTAATTTATATATGAGAAGAAACCAATTTTTAATGCACAGTGTGTTAAAATTGATGAATGCATCTGGGGAGGACAGCCGCTGTTTTAAACAGCCTAGTGTGAGGGACGGGTTGAGCTGTCTGCTCTGTGTTGAAGCCAAAGTGTCTTGGGCTCGGTTGGAACTGGACACGTCGAGTGCTACATTCTTGAGGTTGAAGGTGTGTGGTAACTCTCAAGCGTCTGCACTGAACCACTGTTGAAATTATATTGATGATTACTCGTTGTTTTAGATTCAGCTACTCGGAACCAAAAGTTCCAAGTAGCACAGGCTATGGTGCTACTATAAGATGATTACTTGTTGTTGTTGTTGTTTCAGATTTAGCTACTCAGAATGAAGTAAGTAATTATCGAAAGAAGGCACCAAACCGGGAAGGCTATGTAGCACCATCAAATGTGCGGAATAATCAGAGGGCGCTAAATATCACCAAGGATGCCAATATGAGAACAGAAACGCATAAGGCGAATGATATCAAAAGTATCTGATTCACCAAGAATTCTATCGAGGGACAAGCGACCGCGAGGGATGATCGGAAAGCAAGACACACGCTTGTCCTGGATGTCAGGACATTCAACAAGGATATGCACGACCGTAAGAGGGACAATGCAATTTGGACAATAAGGAGCAGGACGGCGCTCTATTAAGTGACTGAGTTAAGCGTGAATGGCCAATACGCAACCTCGCCAGAGCCGTTTCCCATCGTCGGTTATGGTGGTAGGAGGAAGGCCATGAGGACACACTACCCTTAAGAGTACGCAGTTTGTTACCAGTAATAGAAGACCAACAATCCTGCCAACGGGTAAGAATAGAGTAATGAATAACTGGGCAAAAGTCGGAATAAGGAATACCTTTATGGGAGATGGGACAAGAGTGGACAGCTTCCCTAGTGGCAGCATCTGCACGCTCATTTAAAGAGACACCAATATGGCTGGGAACCCAGCAAAATTCAACTGACTTAAATTTACTGGAAATAAGAAGCAGCCAATGTTGAATCTCAACGACCACTGGATAGACCAGATTAAAGGACTCCGAGAGCCATGAGGGCACTACGAGAGTCAACGACAACCACAAAGGAAGATTGACAATGAGAAAGCAGGAGACGAAGAGCAGAGAATAGCATAAAGATCTGCTGTGAAGATGCTAGTCTCCGGAGGTAGGCGCCCACATATAAATGCGGCCAGGAAAAACAACAGAGTGGCCTACACCGTCCACAGACGGTGTAGGCCAGACGGTTTCCATTTTCACCCATCGTGAAAATGGAAACGGAGCGGAAGTGCGAAGAAAAGTGCTCAAGGGAAAGGCGTTTCAGAACCGTAGGAGGGATAAAAGCTTTAGTGATGCAGGTCAAGGATGTACAAAACTTCGGAAGGGAGACTCTCCATGGAGGCAAGGAAGGAACAAGACGTTGAGCACCCACTGTTCAAGCTCCAGTAAGCTTCATGGTTGTTGGTGTAAACTGCTTCCCCAGCAGAATCTCTTTCTTGATCAAATGATTTCTTGATTGATGAAGATTAAGCCACTCATGCTGTGAGAGCCAGGCTCAGAGTGAGTCAGGCCAGGCTCCCCCATGCTGTCTGACTCTGTCATCTAGAAATGTTCTACCTCTGATGTTCCTCTTTCAATACACAGAGAATTGCCTGGGAAAACCCAGTGCATAGGTTCAAGCACTCATCACGGCTCCTACAGATTTTCTCATTGATGCATCATGATAGTGTGATTACTCCAAGCACAAGATTCCTAGTAAGAAGGTAATTGGAATGACTGAGAGAAAAAGCAATGCAAAAGATTTAGGAGAAATCACATTGGAAGACCTTACGTTTAAAGAACACAACAGAGTAGCTGTCACAACTACGAGAAACATGAGATTGGATAACAAGAACCTTTCAAACAAGAGATGCCACACCAATGATACATTTTAAGACACTAGTGCTCTCTTAGAGTGGAATATTGTTGCACACTTACAGCCCCATTCAAAGTTGGAGACCTGGAGAGCATGCAAAGATCTTTTACTGCTAGAATTCACTCAATAAAACATAAAAATCATGGAACCCCTTAAAAATTTTAGAACTGTATTTCCTAGAGTGCAGGTAGGAGAGATATGTAACAATTTACACTTGAAAAATACTGGAGAGATTGATTCCACATCTGCACACAGAAAAATAACACCACATAAGACCAGAAGGCATGGCAGGATGTGCAAAATAGTCCCAATAAAAAGTTGAGGTGCAATAGACATGCGGAAAGAGAACTTGATCAATATCAAAACCCCCAAGACTTTTTCAACACACTCTCCCTCTACACATACGGGACAAAACTGGCTGACCTCTCGTAGTGTTCAAAGGAGAACTTGACAAGCACCTTCAAAGGATAACTGATCAATAAGGCTTTAACTCACATGTAAGGTTGCGAACAGCTGCACTGAACAGCCTGATTGATCAGATCACCAAGCAGGCCTGGTCAGAGACTGGGCCACAGGGGACATTGATCATTAGAATCATCAACAGGCAAATGACAGGAAGACAGATAGACCACACCCCTAGAATCATCCAAACCGAAGACGACTCAACAGAACCTGAGTAAGTCTAATTTAGATCCTAGCCACTAACTTTAGACCAAATAGTAAAGCCTGAAAGTCATAGCACAGGAACCATACTCTCAACACCAAAACCAGCGGTGAACGTAATGAAACGCCAGTTTCTGGGTGAGACCTGGAGGCTCCTAGGAGCTAACCAGGCTGATATGAATGTATTAGACCCTGGCATCAATACGCATGGAGTACTAGGCCTACCAGGGACCACGAGCCAGAACCTAGCTCCCTCAGAGAGGCATAAGGAGCAATGGCCTAAAAAAAACCATATGGTTAGAAGCATTCTATGTCTGCCATCGACCAGGTCAGGCACCCAGAAAGGTAAGCACCCCAAAACAAACCCCTATTCTGGTTAAAATATTGCTACTGAAAGCCGAACTAGTGGACAGAACTCCCCAAATGAAAACGAGCAAATGAGCATGATGTAACCATGCCGCTGTTTGCACAGCTCCCCCCTTCCTGGGAGGAGGAAGAGGGATCCCAGACCCCTTGTGCCGGCTAACCACGACCCCAGTTCTGAGGCTGGATATAAAAAAACACGCAAAAAACTGTTGACTGGAGGAAGGGAGGGAGGGAGGGCGGGAGGGTTGCTGGGGAGCCTCCAGGTCTCACCCAGAAAATGAGGTTTCATTACATTCAACGCTAGTTTTCTGGGGGAGCCCCATCGGCTCCCCGGAGCTACTTACCAAAAGACGAAAACAAGAGGGACTTACCCGGGAGGCGGTCGTTGCTCTCTCGTCAACGCGAAGCTGAGACAACTGGCTACAGCCACCAACCCAGTGACACAGGCCCGACACGACCCATGAACATTAACTAGGTAACATGCAGCCTGTCACCCTGTTCGACCGCCAAAAACCCCGTGCCCGAATGTCAACTCAAGACATGTTGCCAAAGACGGCAGGAAGAGCAGCAAACTTACGAACATCGTGGGCATAGGGATAGACTGCAGGCTAGCTGGACCAAATAACCCTGAGGACGATCTGAGAGACCCGCACCCTGGAACAGGGAAGAAGGAAACCAGATCAACCCAAAGCGCGTCCCTGGACACAGTAGCCATGGTGCGCAAATAACGACGGAGAGCTGCAACCGGATACAACACATGATGCACCCCCGGCCTGACCAAACAAGCATCAACAACCCAAGGACCTCTCCGGAAAGCAGCCGTTTCATTCTTTGCCAGAAAAGGCGGAGACGGCTGCAAGCGAACAAACCTATCACGAGGACTAAAAGAGCAGAAACCCCTGTGCTGGAGGAGAGCATGAAGCTTCCCGACCCAACCCCCAGAGACCAATGCCAACAGGAAAAAAAAAGAGCCTTAGAAAAACAATCCTGAACCAAAGGGGCCACAACAAACTGAGGAGAAGAGAGAAAAGAAGCATCCCGATGGGTTCCAATCCAAGGACCAGGATGGCTCAAGCAGTGCATGAGCAGGCCGGAGGTGAAACAACGCACGAGACAGCTTATGAAACGGCGCTGAAGTAACATCAATACCGAAAGCAAGTTGCAGTGGCTCCACCAGCGCTGCACAATACGAGGCGACAGTATTCGGCATGACGGTCCTGAAACAACCACGAGAGAAAGGACAAGACAACCCAAACTGAGAGCAAAGAATACCTACGAAGTGAGAGAGAGAGAAAGGAAAGGACTGCCAAGAAACTTCATACTGCCGCCGAGACGAAGCCTGCAGGTGGGACACCAACAAGAACGCCACCTGATCACCATACAGATGGTGATAGACCCGAGTCAAAAAGACCAAACGTGAAGACTCGAGGAGAAAATCAATCTAGCCACATGACTGACCAGACCGATCTGCTGAAAGAGGCGGAGCCGCGGGAAAACCTCCGGGTTCGGACACTGAGCAAGCAGCACCTGAAACCAAGGCTGGGCTGGTCACCAAAGGGCCAAGAGGATTACTTTCCCCTGGAGCAGCAGCTGAACCGGGCAAAAGAGGTATGGGTACCCTTACCTCGAACAGTCCTGCTGAAAGGCATCAACCCCTGACAGCCTTGCAGTCGGGGAAGGACGCTACATATACCGAAGACACCTCGAGCACGCCGACGTGAAGAGGTCCACATCCAGGCTCCTGAAAGTCTGGCAGAGCCAACTGATCGAGTCGGTGTCGACCGTCCATTCAGAGGAATGAACCGAGACAGGCCGTCCACCAAAACATTGAATACCCCCCTGAACGTGAACTGCCAGGAGAGCCAAATCACGAGAACTCAGCAGACGAGTCACCCAAAGCGACCAGCCCCAAAGAATCAAGGACTGCATCGAACCTTGCAGTTTAGACAATGAACCACAGGGGAGCAGTCCGAATGGAGCTGGATCGTCGCTCCGCAGGTGACCCGAACCCTCCAAAGGAAATACCACACCGCCGCAAACTCCCGCACTGTGCTGTGGGCTCAACAGAAGAACGGACCCCACCGCCCCTGGTCGGCCTGGTGAGCACTGATCACAAAGTCCCAGCCAAGAAATGACGCATCCGTGAACACATCGAACAAGGGCTTAGGTAGGTGCCAAGGCACTGAAGCCCAAAAAACCCGAAGAGAAAGCCAGTGATGCAGCAACTGACACAAGGCCCCCAGTGGAGGAACCCAGCGATCGCGAGAGAGGTGGAAGGGATGGTGCTGAAGAAACCAGAACAGTCGACGAAGCCAAACCCGACCTGGCAGGTAGACCATCATGGCAGAGTTCAGGCTCCCGCACAAACCCTCGAGCAACTGCCGAGTGATCTGGGAACCTCCCAGAAACAGGCAAAGATGGGACCGCAGCCAAAGGAGAGACTCCGGAGGGAGAGACAAGGAAGCAGTCTGAGAATCCCAAACAAGACCCAGCCAAGTCTGAACTTGGGAGGGAACCAAAAGGGACTTCCTCCAGTTCACCAAGAACCCGAACCCGGCGAGCTGGGAAAGAACCAAATTCCAGACACGTGGACTGGCTGGGAGCCCAGACCAGCCAGTCGTCGAGGTAGGCCAACACCCGAATACCTAAGAGATGCAGACGGGCCACCACGACCCGAGTAAGGCGTGTGAAAATGCGAGATGCCAGGTTCAACCCGAATGGGAGACAACGAAAGTGGAAACTCTGACGCCCCACTACAAAACTGAGCCAGTCCCTGAACCCCGGATGAATCGGAATGTGCCAATACGCATCCCAGAGGTCCAGGGACACCATCCAAGCGCCCAACTCCAACAGAAGCCGGACCTGAGACAGAGTAGTCATCAGAAAAGAGGAGCAATGAACCCAGAGGTTCAGACGGGACAAGTCCAGACTGAACCGCAGGTCCGCACAGTCCCGTTTCAGGATTGGGAACAAACGGGAAACCCATCTGAGAGATGTCGTCGTTTCGACCACACCCAAGAGCACCCACTCGAAGATGACCCGACAGTGTATGACAAGAGGCGTGTCCTGTGAGCCCCAAATAACCCGAAGGAGGTGGGACTACCCAACGCCACTGCAGGCCGATGGCGGAAACGACCCGAAAAGCCCAAAAATCGTGGGACCAGGCATGAGTGAACAGAGCAAGCCTTCCCCCATCGCCCCGTCAATGGGACAAACCGCGAAAGGGCCGACGTCCCCTAACAAGAACCCATGTTCCGCACAGAGCGAACACCGCACCGCGCCGACCAGACGAAGACAGGTCTGAAGGCGGCTCTGGCTCCAAAACTAGCACCATTGGCCTATCCTGACGAGCGGAACCATGAGCCCTAGCACGACCCCTCCGGGAAGCCCCCCCTGGAACCCTGGAAACCAGCCAGTTGGACATCGGATGACAGCTAGCCGAAGCTGCCTGCAGATACTGTGCCACTGCAGAATCAGCAAACAGCAAGGGACAAAAAGGCGAAGACATTCTAAGAGCCAGGGCCCAAGCAGATTCCAAGGAGGAAGCAAGCACCGCCTGCCAACACACGAGCCAGGAGTAGCACCGTTGTGTCCGCAGGATTGGTGCAAGCAGCTTCAACAAGGCAGACAACAAATGCGCCACCGAGCCCAAGGCGCTAGACCTAGGAGTGGCCCCAAGCGCCTCCACATCATCCTCAAGCCAGTTAGCAGACAGCTCCCGGAGGGAAAAGAAATGCAAAGCCGAAGCCAGCAGGCCACGAGCGAGCAAGTCCTCAGCAACCACCGCAGCCGAAATGGAGGGAACCTGCACGTGAAGCTGCACGATGCCCACATCCGGAGGGAAGGCAGGAGCGAACAAGCACTCATTGAGGTGCTCAAACTCGCCCCCCAGAAAAACCTGGACCACTGTCAACGACACTCGCCACTCAAGCATGCGGAAATGACAGAACGTATGCCAAGCCTCCAAAGCAAAAACAGGACAGTCGCCAGCCAGGACGACTCTGGAACCTCGTAATGAATCTAGTAGGAAAACGAAGACCCAAACCTGAACGTAGACGGATCCATAATAGAGGCGTAATCCGGGTCACGCAGGTGGTAAGCTGCAAACACCTCCTGCATCACAGGAGGTGGGATGCGGGAAGCCGAAAACCTCCAGAATGATGGGACCGAAGCGACCGAAGCACCCGAAGGGACACGGAACCGAACCCGGGGAGGGGCAGACAAAAAATCCAATTCTTCCAAAAGAATTGAATTTTTCCAAAATCCGATTTCTTTGGATTTCCAAAATCCAATTCTTCCAAAAAATCCGGGGAGGGGCAGACAAGAAATCCAATCCATATTCTTCCCCCCCCCAGGGGGGGGGGAAGAATACCCTACTTCTTGTAACAGTAACGGCCTCAAAAGAAAAGGCCGGCGCAGCCATAGAAGTCAGAAGAAAGGGGTCTCCACTTTTCAGACCCAGACGCTTCGGCAGAGAGGAATAACTCGAATACCTCTGTCGCCAGCCCGGAAGGGGCATCCCCTGAGACCGCTTGAGTCTCAACACCATCTAAACCCTGCCCTGACCCCAAAGCTCTCAGACATTTCGGAGCTGGAAGCAGGGAACGGGGGGGGGGGACCAGACCGAGCCACAGCAGGGGAAGGACGAGGGGTGCGGACTGAACCAAGTTCGAAATGACCAACACCCCCAAGTCCGGGTCCCTATAACCAAAATGGGCCAGCCTCGGGGCTTCTGGGTCAGCAACCAACCTAAACCTAACATGTAACGCCTGCGCCGCTTGTACCCGAATATCATCATCAGTAGACTGGGTAAACTGAGTCACCAGCAACAAAACTCGCAGGGCTCTGGGTCGAAAGTATCACGACCCAGCAGGCAGCATGACTAAGGCAAAAACAATGAGTCACCCTGAGACAAGGAGACAGAGCAACCCTGAAACGTGCATAAAGTGAGGTGGGGGGGGGGGTCTCAGGGGTCACATCCGTTGGACCCATGTGTGCCTCCATGAGGATTCCCAGGATCCTGAGACGAAACTCATGCTCAAGTAATCCCGGGTTGGGTACTGCTAACAGGTGCCCAAGTCTAGCAACAACTTTCTAACTAACTGAACCCCTGGGACGTGTGCACTCACGGGGGACCTAGCAGGGCGTACCACCAGAACAGAGAAGCGTATGCTACACACACAACAACCAAGGCAGACCCCCCTACCAGGCAGGAAAACAAAAAGAAAAAGAAAACCCCACAAGAGGGCAGCGTACCCAGGTGGAACAGAGCCGGCCGCTATGAGAGGTGAAAACTAGCTGTGCAGCACTCTGCACCCCTACCAGTGCAAACTGCCTCTTACCCCTAAGGTGACTAAGAATGCCAGAACACCGCAGCACACAAAGGGCGGCCGAAAGCCGAGCAGCAAACGACCATGCAGAGGCAGAACCCAAGGAACTTTTGGAAGGAGGCTCCAAGGACAGTACTTACTGGGCACCTAGGGAAGGGAACCCTAAGCACATGCAGCCCAAGTACTGAAGAATTGCTCCTGGCTCACACACCCCCAATAAGACAGCCACCACACCACACAGGCACAGAGCTGAGAACCAATGTCAAGAGCCAGAGCATACGACTTCCGCCTAGCGCATCAGCCTTAGAACTGAGGTCATGGGTAGCCGGCACGAGGGGTCTGGGGCTCCCCCTTCCCCCTCCCGGGGACGGAAGCGCTGCGCAGTTAGCGGTGTGGCGACATGGTGACGTCATACTCGTTTTTGTTTGGGGAGTTCTGTCAATTAGTTCGGCTCTCAGTAGCAATTTCTTAACCAGAATAGGGGGTTTGTTTTGGGATGCTTACCTTTCTGGGTGCCTGACCCCAGTCGATGGCAGACGTAGAATGCTTCCAACCACACGGGGGTTTCTATAGGCCATTGCTCTTCGTGCCTCTCTGAGGAAGCCAAGTTCTGGCTCTTGGTCCCCAGCAGGCCTAAGAGCTCCATTCACACTGACTGATGTCAAAGTCTAATATTAGCAATATCAGCCTGGATAGCTCCATGGAGCCGATGGGGCTCCCCACAGAAAGCCCTACATATCACTCAATACTGTATGAGAACAAAAATACATAAGGCGAGTGATATCAAAGTTATCTGATTTACCAAGCATTCCATTGAGGGACAAATGACATCTAGGAACAATAGGAAATGATGAGACATATGATCATCCTGAAAATCGGGACATTCTACAGACATTTGCATGACTAAGTGGGACAATGCAGTTCAGACAGAAAAAAAAGCACTGAATGTAATAAAATGCAAATTCCTGGATGAGCCCCAGTGGCTCCCTGAAGCTATTTCGTTTTAATGGCATCTAACTTTTAGATTGTAATGGCTGTGGAGTTTAGTTTGGTCTATGGGAACCAGAGCCAGAAACTGGCCCCTCACTGAGGTGCAGGAAGAAGATGGCACTCTGCTACATCACTGCAGAAGGCACCCACGAAGTCAATGAACCAATACAGACCCAACAATACTAAGTTCAAATGAGTCCGAAGCCTCACAACCTGCCAAATGACCTCCCCAACAATGTAAACAAATGATAGAATCTCTCGAAATAAAGAGTGTGCTTATTTGCCCCACCCCTCCCACTCAAGGGGGATGGGCTGTGGCTCACACTGTCTATTGGCTCAAGCCCTCAGTTCCTCCACTGATGCAGCTTATGTCAGATGTGTGAGGTAGGGTTCCAGGGTTGTCAATAAGCTGTGGCTGGCCCCAGTGCTTTTTAACTAAGAGTTTCTTTGGACTTACCTCCTGTGTGATTTTGTTTGGTACACCATGGTATAGCATGGGCCTGACTTTTAGAGTGCTTAGAGCTGCATGTGCTCAGCATTACCTTCTATATTTAATATTTTCATGTTCCTCAAGTTCCCTGTCCCTGGTCTCAGCATGAGGTGGAAGAAGAACTGTGCCAATGCTGGCATTCAATAGGACATTTTTGGAGACCCGAACTAGGGCCTCACCAATAGAAGATAGGACAACTAGGCAGGTAGCTGCCTCAACAACACAGCTTCTAGTCCGAGTAGGATTAAATCTAACACATGTATCCACAGAGTCTACAAGGTGTTTGTGTATATGCAAATCTTTAGGGCGGGTATGGTCATCATGGCAGACATAAAAATATTTAAACCATATAGCAGGGCCAAACACATCATGATACTTAGCAGCTGTTGTAGGAAATGTGTATGCTCTTGATGGCAAGAACATTGTTGTGGATATCTCCGAAGGAGGGGGCAAAAGATTGAGTCTCACCAGATGATGAGGTAGTCACCATTGAGGACTTGAAGGTCGACCTTGCTAAGGAAAAGGCTGGGGAAAGGAGAAGGATTAAAATAGGTAGCCAAAGAAAAAGCCTGGTCTGGGCCCACTATAGCAAGAGAGGTGCATGGGAAATAGGCTTACAAGTTCCAGAAGATGAGAGGAAATGTCAGCACTGTGTAAAAATGCCCGACAGATCACTGGAACATTATCTAACACAGTGTACAGTTACAAACCCAATAAGATTTCAACTTCGATTCAACAGAGCACAAGTTGTTGTTAAACACATGGGGCATAATCTTACCGAAGCGAACATAGGAGTCGTAAATACCTGTACTCCGCCTAAGTAAAACAGAAACAAGTAACACTAATTGGGCCAGCTGGAGCCTTAGAGCCTGTGCAGGAATATCTCTGCAAAAAAAAAAAAAAGTATATATATAGCTAGAGCTATGGAGCCCAAGCTTCCATCACAGTCTGACTCGGTACAATGTAAAAGAATGCTGAATTGGACTTCGCTGCCATGCACCCCCACCCACCACAGAGCCCAAAGGGGAGGGGAGGCAAAAGCACATGATCAATGTCAAGGGTAACAGGGACAGTATACATGGATCACCATTTAAGGGTCTGAATAGTAGCCCAGGAACCAATAGGGATACCAACCCTGCAATGCCCACTTCACTCAATGTCAAAATAGGAGAGCTAATTAGATGAGCTTATCTGATCATGTGGGCCACACTGAACCTCCCATTTTTCCTGCCCCAACTAAAGGAACATGTTAGCCCCCAGGGGCCATAACCACTGGGTAGGCCCAACAACCAGATGAAGGAACAATGGGGAATGCCCAGGTTTCATTCACAGTGAGCACATGGGGGGTGTATTTTACTTGCGCACCATCACAGCAGGCAAAAGGAAGCAGGAGCCATCCCCACCTACCCGAGGGCAGTGCACACAATCTCCTATGTCAAAGAACCACTCACTAGGCAACCCTTTTAACATAGCCCATGTCACCTTAATTAAGTCCATGATGTGAATACTTTGTCCAGTTTCTGATGTTTCCAGGGGATAAATTCGTTACATATTGTGAACTTATGTCCCTTTCATCATATTTATATAATTTAACCTGACATGATGAATATATAGTAGAAATGTGAAATATATAAGCTAGAAGGAATACTAACTTCAAAAGTTAAAGGAATACTAACTTCACTAGATTTTCAGCATTTTTCTGAATTGTAAATTGACCGTTTTCTTCACAACTCAACTAAATTATTGAATTTGTCACATTAATACTTTGGCGGCCCCAGCCCGCCAGCCCTCAACTAGGCCGAGTGGGCCCCAGCGATTCACGGGAGCGCGCGGGTAATTCTGAAAAGTGTATACTCTCTTCAACTTTGTCACCTCAATTCTCGTCCATGGTTTTTCAATTTGGTATCATTGTGTTCGCAATAGAATTCTCTACACGACTAAAGACATATAAAGTCCAAAAGCCCGCGTACCATCCACAACAGAGAAAGTGAGTGCGTGTTACCCGGGAGCCCACAAGAGCAATAAAAGAGTACACACTCTTCACTTTGGACATCTCAATTCTCGTCCTAGGTCTTTCATTTTGGTAACATTGTGTTCGCAATAGAATTCCCTACAGGAGTATATGCAAATATAAAGTCCAAAAGCCAGGCGTACCACCCACAGCAAACAGAGAAAGTGACGGAGCATAATCCCAGTGAGCGTTAATAAAATGGGTACACTGTTTTCAACTTTGTTACCTCAATTCTGGTTCTAGGTCTTTCATTTTGGTATCAATGTATTCGCAATGAAATTCCCTACAAGAGTAATGAAATTCCCTACAAGCCAGGCGTACCACCCACAGCAAACAGAGAAAGTGACGGAGCATAATCCCAGTGAGCGTTAATAAAATGGGTACACTGTTTTCAACTTTGTTACCTCAATTCTGGTTCTAGGTCTTTCATTTGGTATCAATGTATTCGCAATGAAATTCCCTACAAGAGTAAATGCATATAATATCCAAAACCGCTGTGTGCCCCTCCTGAAGCCGCCGCCAATTTGCCGCTGAAAACGACGCAATGCTGCGTCGTTACCGGGAATGCTTCAACTAAAAAAAAAAGACAATGCTGCATCGTTCCCGTGCAAAAGTGTTAATACATTATGCATTTGAGTAAAATGTCAGGAATATGTAAAAGAAACATATAATTTACAATAAAATCTTTATATTTCAGAACAGTCAACAGGGTATTTGTATAGAGCAGAAAGCAAAAACATCCACAAAACATACTCATGTTGCTTGTCAAGGGACGCTGCTACAATGTTGCGTGTCAAGGGACGCTGCTACAATGTTGCGTGTCAAGGGACGCTGCTACAATGTTGTGTGTCAAGGGACGCTGCTACAATGTTGCGTGTCAAGGGACCCTGCTACAATGTTGCGTGTCAGGGGACGCTGCTACAATGTTGCGTGTCAAGGGACACTGCTACAATGTTGCGTGTCAAGGGACACTGCTACAATGTTGCGTGTCAAGGGACACTGCTACAATGTTGCGTGTCAGGGGACACTGCTACAATGTTGCGTGTCAGGGACACTGCTACAATGTTGCGTGTCAGGGGACACTGCTACAATGTTGCGTGTCAGGGGACACTGCTACAATGTTGCGTGTCAGGGGACACTGCTACAATGTTGCGTGTCAAGGGACACTGCTACAATGTTGCGTGTCAGGGGACACTGCTACAATGTTGCATGTCAAGAGACAGTGCTACAATGAAATGGAGATATGACAACACAGAAGGGCTGGACAACACAAAGAAAATTAAATAAATCAGGTAGCCATCGTATGTGTACACTGTGTATCCCTGACACTACCTGTGTTGGGAAGCCTTTGCATAATCTTGGACAACTGTGTTGGCTCCTACGGATCGCCTGATACACTTGGCAACATCCGTGCTGGAAGCCATGGTTCATCTATACATTCTTAGTAATTTGTTATGACTGCATATCATACTTTTATTCATTATACCTTTGTGCATTCTTCCTTACTAAAACTTGCAGTAAATTCTTAGTTTTCCTGGTAACCAACTTTCTGGTGCTACTACAAATACAACAACAATTTATAAGAATTCAAATTAATATGCAGCACTGCATTGCTGTCTTTATATTATCATAACAATCGACTGTACAGTGCTTGATATGTATAAAAAATTTTGAGAAAGGAGAAAACTATATTAGAATTCGACAATACTGTATATATAATTGGGGAATTACCGAGTGTCAATAAAATCACAGAGTTGATTTTAGACTACATCAATGTAGTACCTGCTGATCAGTAAATAATTAAAGCAATTTCACTTTCATCTTTTACTTTAATCATATGTAAAATGTAATTTAGTCGCATAGGACCTTTACTGAACCTCTTGCTCAATGTGATGCATTCATCTATGTTAATAAAATGAAATTGTATCCACAGGTAAATAGCTAAAGTGTACTATTTTCTCTTACTTTGCAAACTTCCACCATTTTGATAGACTATGAAATACATAAAAAATGTTGTGATAAGTGAGTGATAGCATGATGTTACTTTGTATGGTTAGGACAAGCCATCAACTTTATTAGCTTGCCATAGATCAGTTTTCTAAAAGTTCACAAGTATACAATGGAGCATACAGTCTTGACAAAGCTTACCACATTGCAAAAAAAAAAAAAAATGTTAATTGTCAATGAGAGTCAATATACTCCAGTCACAAATTAAATTGCAGAAAAATAAATATTTGTAAATTACATGTAAATTAAATGTGATTAAAGAGAAATGCCACAAATTAATTGGTGATGTTTTCAACTTCAAAACTACTGCATAACAAAAAAATACCATATTAGCAGTCTATTTTTGCCATCAAATATAAAAGCACTGCCTGGTACAGAAGTTTAACTTTAATGACTTCTTTACACATTTTGAGCTTGGTAACACCTTAAAATGCACTATGTATGAACAAAGATTAAGTATGAATTCTTTAACTATGACATTCAGTACAGTACTGTATATTGAAATATAAAAACCTGTAAATATTTCAATAACATATTGGGATTCAAAATATATTTTGGAAAATAGAGCAGTTTGATATAATTCCAGACTAAGCATCAAATATCTGCAGCAGCAGCAGCATTATTTGTGTCACTAAAGATGCTACAACTTGCCATCATATAACTGCTGGCTAGTCATTGTTCATATACTGGGAAACAGGCCTATTATTTTACACAACACTCATAACACTACATCTTTATAAGTTCATGTCCTGGATTTTTATTTTCTTTGACATTAGGTATTACATACAGTTACTTCCATACATCGAAGTACAACTAGTCCAACTGATCACAACTGGTGACCCAGGACAATTAACTGTCCATGTATGAGATCTAATGCACAAGTTCCCATTTTCCCCCCTAGCAAAACACTGAACCACACTATGAGATGAGAAACGTGGTAAGGTAAGACAAACATGGGAATAGCCTACATGTAGGCATGCCAAGAAGAGTAATATTGTAATAAATAAGAATATGAAGGTTTTTCATCTAAATGAGTGACATGTCTTTGAACATTAAAGATGAACACCAAAGTTGTAATTCCTGTAATGCGTAGACTTGCAGTCATTAGAGAGCACGACACATGTAAGCACAGTAGCATAATAGTACAGAAGATGCAATATTTGGCACACATATAACAACCAGTAGACGTTTTGTGCACACATGTATATTTGAAGCTATTCAACATATAATGCAGTATGATGAAATTACTTTAAAGATACTGTACTTACCTGCAGAAAATGCAATGAAATATGAACTCTGTCAATAAAGTGCATATTTACTTGAAATGAAATAGATTCTTGTTCTTCTAGCAATATATAGAACAATAATTTGAAGAGCTAGTGACAGTATGAATACCGTGTAAAAACTTAAAAGGTCTTCAATTTAAATTTATAAGGATAACAATGTTTTATTTAATGTTGTTTTTGTTTGAAGCTGATACTGCACATTTCTTGGTTACTTCTTATACAAACAGATGCACTTTTAATGTGATTGCTTTATCATTTGTGAAGTTAAAGAATTACCAATTTATGTTTACTGTAATATAAATGCAAAAATCAGGACTAGATACGAAAAAAGTCTGAAAATCCTCAGCAAAATGAACTGCACTTTACATGAGGTATATTTAGCAGGCTTATCCAAAATATAATTTAACACAAATTACATTAATGTAGACATTGCCATGCCATGATATCTTTGCCAAGCCAGATACAGAATGATTTTAGGGACAAATGTAGTAGTAACTTTGAGCTTATATATGCTACAATTATATTTGCACCTCTGCATACATGAAAATACAGCAATTAAATTATAACAAATATTTCAAAAACATGGAAGCCTTTACAGTTTACCCCACAATACTTTAAAATTTTAATACAGTACTGTATTACTAGGGCAATCATGATTTCCAGTGGGCTTGCAAGACAAGTGTCAGTTACACCATAGTGTCTTAATACTTGTCTGGTAATTTGACAATTTAACCCATGGCTGACAAAGCTTTTGAAGAATAAATATCACAATTTCCATTGAATAACACAAAATACGTTTTCTTTTATTTTTAAATGCAGAGTACACAGTTTTAACACAATAACTCTGAATCATTCACGATATTCAAATAATTTAATTTACAGTGCAATAACTTTTACGGGAACATCCATCATAACTAGGTCATTTTATTAGTCGTACTGTATAAAACTTGGTGCTACCTGCAAGAAAACAAATGACAATCAAAGTGAAGTATAAATTTATAAAGGGAAAGTATGATGTACATGTGTAAGCCTGCAAAGAAGAGAGATCTGAGAACAAATTATGAATATGGATAATTTGCCCATTTAAGGGAAATGTGAAAATGCTTCTTAAATGATACCCTTTTTCAACAATAGCCAGTGAGGATCACTTTGTTTCTTTACTTTATATATCTAAACTCAGGAAGTATATAGTTAGTTTTCATGAATGATCATGAAACATATCCATATTCATTTAGTTATTTACAAAATAAAAAAAAAAGATTTGTAGACATTTCATCTCACCAGGTAAAGCTGAAAAACAGAGCCCACTATTTCGCTTTGGAATGTATGAACAGAATTAGAGTTGAGAAGTCATAGGAAAAAATTGCATTTTGATGCATTGGCGACTCTAGATTGAACTGGAGTGTTTTATTCTGTGTGGTCACATCAGGTACATGCTTCAGAACCACTCAAATATCCACTTGTTCTGATACACAAAGGCAATCTTATCAGGAATTTATAGCCTTCTAAGCTTTATTAATTACATTCCTAACACCAATGCATTCAAGTGCTCCCTTAGAGCAGGACCAGAGGAATTAATTTATGTAAATCTCATTTGAAAACTATAAACACTAAATAGTTCCAATAACAGAAAATGCAGTTGACTAGCTATGCAAATCTGCAGCAGATTAAGATGAGACAATAGCAGCAAATGATTTTTGTCTGGTGTTCAAGCTCATCTTCATTTAATAAAAAATTACAGCTGCGTCTTCTGTTGAACTTGTTATACGTAGGTCCAGCCTTTTGCTATTTGTACAAAACTTTATCAGCAACTCAAGAGACAGTCCATTTGTTCAGAGCAGAAAAAATATAAATTTTTTTAAAACAACTTGTGCATGAAGAAGCATTTCGTCTGGCTAATAATGGTTTCATGCACAATTCAAAGTTGTAAACTAACACAATTATCCTTGATGTAATTCTGATATTTCTGCTTATGTGATACACTTTCTACTCTGAACTCTCTTGTCAGGTGGCACGGGGTGGCATAGAAGGGCGTGGCGCAGCAGCAGGGGAGGGAAAAGTGGCGGTAGCGCCAGCCGGAACGCTGGGGAAACCAGTGGGAGATGTTGGAAAGGTGGGGGATGTGGGTGTCGTTGGGGACATCGTGGCAGATTTTGTCTTCTTCTCTTTCACAGCCGGAGGAACATTTTCATAGATTTGCTTTGGAAGTTCATCAGGAGGCCTACGAGAAACAAAATAAATACCATAATAGATTGAAGAAATTATAATGAAGTACCATGCAACACTATTTTATACAATGACATCTTATTTTGACAATAGGTATTTTGGGGCTAAATATATTCCACTACAAGTTGTCTGAAAATAAATTTGTTCAGAATAAGCTATTGTTAGGTACAATATAATATAACTAACACTAAAAAACACGCGATAAATTGGTAATCATAAATGCCTACAGTTCACCAGCATGCAAGACATGGACATAGGAGTAGCTGGACAACAAGCAAAAGGGCCTCATAACAATCATGAGACAAATTATATTAAGAGCGGATAAAGATAAATCATGACTGCTGGTAGTTCATGGCTTCAACTTGAAAACCATAGATTGGGAGATTTATGAAGCAAGAATGGAGAACTTTTAGAAGGGTAGGTTCATATACCTCATTCTGGAGACACTCATGTATCAACTTGTTAAACAAGCTTCAAGGATGAGGGAAGAGGATGTTCCTTCAATGCTGGAATTTATATACACCAGGAAAGAAGGAAAGAGATTTGACATTCAGTACCTTTCCCCCTTGGGCAAAAGTGACCATCCTTTTGGAAATAATGAATGCAATGCATTAGAATCTAGAAGAGAATGAGGAAAATGACGCAGTTGAAAAACCTGATTTCAGGAGAGGACACTATGGGGAATTTAAAAAGTTCTTTAATGAATTTGATTGGAAAGACTTTCTGTTAAGTAAAGAAGTAAATGAGATGTATGTCTAATTTTGTGAAATATATGAAAAAGGTACAAAATTTTTTTTATGCAAAAACAGAGATGCAGAACTAGGAAACAGAATTGGTTTAACAGAAATTGTGATAGGGCCAAAGACCAAGACACAAAAATGGAATAAATTTAGTTAGAGGCCAAACCTTCAAACATACCAGCAAATACAAAGAAACAAGAAACAGTTACACAGCAGTGCAACCCATCCTCTTAAAAATTACGTCGCTTTTTACTCGTATGCGCTACAGCCAAAAAACCAGCGTTGAATGTAATGAAACGCCATTTTCTGGGTGAGTCTCGGAGGCTCCCCGGAGCTATCCAGGCTGAATGGATATGTATAACTTTCTGGCATCAGCCAAAGTGCTAGGAGTTCTTGCCTACCGGGGACCACGAGCCAGAACCTGGCCCCCTCAGAGAGGCACGAGGAGCAATGACCTATAGAAACCCTCTTGTGGTTGGAGCATTCTATGTCTGCCATCGACCAGGATAGGCACCCAGAAAGGTAGGCGCCCCAAAACAAACCCCCTATTCTGGTAAAAATATTGCTACCGAAAGCCGAACTAGTGGACAGAACTCCCCAAACAAAATTATCTAACTAGCATGATGTCATCACGTCGCCGCGCCACCGTCTGCACAACCCCGCCCCTCCCCGGTAGGGGGATCCCCCAGACCCAGAACTGCCAGTCGGCGATCCAACTGGCAGTTCTTAGGCTGGATGTTAAAATACGCGAAAAACGCCGCCGATCAGAGGGAGGGAGGGATGCTGGGGAGCCTCCTGGACTCACCCAGAAAATGCCGTTTCATTACATTCAATGCTGATTTTCCAGGGGGAGCCCTGTCGGCTCCCCGGAGCTACCTCACCACAGATAAGGAAAACAGGGAAGGAACCGGGAGGCGGATGCCACTCGCCCTAACATAAAAACCAAGACCACAGGCAACAAAAAGACCAAAACGAGAAGAAAATAGGCCACCTAGGCCAACTACCAGGACGGCACCAGAACTCAAGAGCAGGCCAGAGCGGAACAACGCCCAGGACAACAAGTGGAACAGAGCAGAAGGAACTGCAACACCAAACGCAAGCAGGAGCGGCTCCGCCAGCACCACCCAATACGAGGTGACAGGACACGAGCCCAGACGACGGACCCGGAACAACCCCAAAGGGAAGACAAGCCAACCCTATTAAAGACCAAAGGACCCTTCGCAGTGATAGGAAAACCGCAAGGACCGCCAGGAAAACCACATACCGCCTCAAGACGAAACACGCAGGTGCGAGACCAATAAGGAACCCACCAGTGCCGACACAAACGACAAGAAACTAGCACCACGAACGAAGGCGCGAAATGCGAATCGAAAAACTGCGACCCGGCAACCCAAAGGAGCAAAATAACCAGCTCCAGCAGGGAAGAAAGACGCACACGTCCCAGAGGCATCCAAGAGGAGAACTACCTAGGACATGAACCACAGGAAAGCAAACACACCCATTCCGGAAAAGGAACAAAGAAAAACTGGAGCCAGGACCGGAACCCAGCAAACCCGGTTCCAAGAAAAGGAACCAGAAAGGCAGGAGCGGCAGACCGAAAGTTCACATCCCCCCACAGACAGCGCAACACCGAAATCTGCAGGAAGTCACACAGAAAATCGCAGGAACTCGGTACCAAAACGGAACACCGGAGAAGTCCAGAAGCAGGGAACTGAACATGGACAGTGGCCCACCCGAGCACCAAACAACAGGATAGGCCAGAAGCACTGACCCAGATACACAAATAGGTGGAGCATGGGAGGAGGAAAAGCGGGAATAGGTAAAGAAAACCCTGAATACGGCCTAAGGAGCGGCCGGGAAGTAAGGCACACGACCAGCCACAAAATGTGTAGAGGAGGGCGTACATACCGGATGAACCTCATGGACAGCAGGATGCAGTCAGGCACCGAAGTTAGGCAAAGAATGAGTGTCCCGAGAGGGAAAAGACCCAGGTGTCGTCAACGAAACCAAAAGTGCCGAAATGCGGGGCAGAGCCCCACAGGACAACAAAGAACAAAAGACAGGGACAAAAGTCACTGAAGACCCATGCAAAGTGACCAAACACACCACACCAAACACCCCTTTAAGGAGCCATCGACTCAATCCCGCCAAGTGGGGAAGAGTAAACAAGGATGGAGCAGTGAACAAGGGTGGTGGAGTGAGCAGATTATCCCAATAAGATACTTGCTCCAAACGCATTAGCCTAACGAGAGAAGCAAAGCTCTACGGAGGACCAATCATGGAACTCAAACCGTTCCAAACATCCAGTTAATATGCCTGCCAACCTTTGGAGAACGGCGAGGTATTACCCGAGCATAGAAGTAGCAAAGTAGCGAATAATAATTAGTCGACCTGCAAGTGTGGTCTAGAACAGACACTTGCGAGAAACCGTACCGACTCCCAGTGTGCTGAACTTGCACCATTGCCCGCCAAAATAACACCCACATACCACTGTATACGCAACAAAACATATGTAGCCTCTGAGTGGTTGTGTTTATTGTCACCAATCTTCACGAAATAATAGAACTGGGACAGAGGCACATGCCACCCTTGCAGCACATTTTGGACACAAAACAATGGGCATAAAAGGGATAAGTGTAGAATCAGGAAAGACCTGAGGAATGACCGGCACGGTAACAGGTTCGGTGATTTGCGGAACCAATTACCGCATAACGTGGTGGTGGGGCCCCACGATTTGTGCAAACGTGGGTTGGACATGTATATGAGTGGGAATGGTTGGGAAGAAATAGGAGCTGCCTCGTACGGGCCAATAGGCCCTCTGCAGTTCCGCTGGTCTTATGTCCATATGCACAAGGGGACACAGGAGGAAGCCGAGTACCCAAAGGAGCCACAGACACGAAAAAGAACCCAATCAATGTCAGAGGGGGAAGGAAGCAGAAAGCACCAAGAAGCTATGTGATGGAGGCAGACTCCACCCACAGGAGCAACCGTAAAGAAGACAGAGCCCAAGAGGCTCGGAAAACTGCACAACTGTCAACTGACAGGAGAGGTGGGGCCCAAGAGCCAGAGCTCAACCCCCGCAAGCACAACTAGGCAAGCTCCCCACCAAAAAGTGAGAACCAGCCCATGGTTGACAGAAGCGCCAGACATGACAACCTCACCTGCAGAGCAGACACACGACTGTGCCACAACACAGGCGAACCAAGTAAGATACCAGGAGAGCGCTAATGGTATGCCCGAAAGCCAAGCATACTCGAGGCAGTAGGCATGGAATGTACTGTTACCCGAATAAAATTCGGAAGTTGAAGGAGAAATACGTCCAGAGGCGCACGCCCCGCAGAAGACAGAGCAGGACAGAGGGGGAGGAAGCGGCGCCACTCCAAGCCATCCCACACCCGGAAGCAGAGGAAGAACGAAGTGACACCCCAGACATAAATCCAGAACACCCTCAGCATCCAGAGGGCCATGACCAGAGGGAGAAAACAAGCAAGAAGCCGTGAAAACCACGAGAAACGACGTGAACACACGAGCATACCGCCCATGAACAAAACGCACACTGTGGCCCCAGCACACAAGGTACAAACGCACCACCCGTCCACCAGAGGCGTGGCTCGTACATCAGGCGGACACACATATTGTACAGACAACGTACAGANCCATCATTGTGTCATACACTGCCATCATTGTGTCATACACCATCATTGTGTCATACACACCATCATTGTGTCATACACTGCCATCATTGTGTCATACACTGCCATCATTGTGTCATACACCATCATTGTGTCATACACTGTCATCATTGTGTCATACACTGCCATCATTGTGTCATACACTGCCATCATTGTGTCATACACCGCCATCATTGTGTCATACACTGCCATCATTGTGTCATACACTGCCATCATTGTGTCATACACTGCCATCATTGTGTCATACACCACCATCATTGTGTCATACACTGCCATCATTGTGTCATACACTGCCATCATTGTGTCATACACCATGATTGTGTCATACACTGCCATCATTGTTTCATACACCACCATCATTGTGTCATACACTGCCATCATTGTGTCATGCACTGCCAACCTTGTGTCATACACCGCCATCATTGTGTCATACACTGCCAACATTGTGTCATACACTGCAATCATTGTGTCATACACAACCATCATTGTGTCATACACTGTCATCATTGTGTCATACACAACCATCTTTGTGTCATACACAACCATCATTGTGTCATACACTGCCATCATTGTGCAATACACCACCATCGTTGTTTACCCGAGAGCCACTAACACAAGTGGCCTCGACGAGAACAGGAAGCCGACGGCTTGTCGAAGGTCCTCTCATTTGCCTTGATATTCTTTTTCAACTGTACTTTAAAACCCAACAGTTTTTTTATATTAACGGCTTCGGCGGGTAGGCAGTTCCATGGGTTATAACCCTGTGGGTGAAAAACCATCTCCTGTTCTGTCCTACATTGTGGCTTGTGAGCTTGAAACCATTGGTCCTTGTTTGTGTTACATCTGACCTTTTGAAGAAATTGTCCGGATCAACATCCACCAAATTGTTCAGTACTTTAAAAGTTTCAATGGGATCCGCCTTCTCAAGTGTTGTTAGCCATATGGCCCTCAAACGTATTTTTTTTTTATTTATATATACAAGAGCTCTTACATTCTTGTACAGCCACTAGTACGCGTACCGTTTCGGGCAAGTTCTTAATCTATCTTCCCTGGCATACGACCCCCACGAAGAATCTTTTTTACAACCAAGTACACATTTTACTGTTGAGTTAAACAGAGGCTACAGTAAAGGATTTGCGCCCAGTAAATCCTCCCGGCCCAAGGTACGAACCCAGGACAAAGCGCTCGCAGAACGCCAGGCGAGCGTCTTACCACTACGCCACGTCCCTAATACCTGAGTTGACTTAGCTCTGTAATGATTTTTGTTACCCAGTATTGCACTTTCTCCAGAGCAGTGTGTCATGCACCGTCATCATTGACAGTCCATGACATAATGGAGCAAATCATTGGTTCATTATGCAATGGTGGTGTATGATACTTAGTCTTACACCGCCATCATTTAGTTGCCAAAAATGTTAGTCTAGTTCTTCATGAATTATTGCCGATAGTTATTAAAATAGTTAATAAAATTAAATCACACAGCAAGTATGACAGACGTTTTCGGAAGTTTTGTAGTAATAGTAAAAAGCAGCACATTAGGCTTATTTTGCACACATGTTTCATAAAAGATTTTTTTTAGCCAGATTTGTAAGCCTATTTTATACAATCGTTAGTTCTTGGAAAGTGAAGGCAGTCTGATTTGGCAGAAGGAATCAAGAATGACATAACACCTAAAGAACTTTAACACCTGCTTTATGGCGCAGATTTTTTTTTCGAAAACTCAATGAAGTTTCACCTCGGCTTCAAGGCAAGTTATGTACGTTACTAGGCTGTAAACGTGTTCTGAAAGCTTTCACTGAAAAAAATAGGTATTTTTCGAACCAGTTTACAAAAGAAGCATTCCAACAACCTGCGCGAGTCAACATAAATTATTGGACATTTCTCAGATCAAGATCTTAAAAATTATACAAATTATTTATTCTCATTGAAAGGAATTGAATAGCCGATTTTAAGATTTATTTTCTTTTGAAGCCAGGCCATGGATGCTGGATCATTTTGGCTGTGCTAAATAATCTGTCAATGAAAACATCCAACAGGAACCTATTGAACTAAAATGCAATGAGGAATGCAAATATAAATTTGACAAAGCTGGAACGACTAAATTGCAGCTGTCAAATACAACCAAGCAGCTCTAGCCAAACATTTGGCCCGAAATGGCTAAAGTACTTCCCAACATCCCATTTAGTTGAAGTGGCATTAGTATAGCCAATAAAATATTTTCAGAGGAAAAAAATAGAACTGATATATGCATGCGGGGAAACGTAAGATTTCACAAATATCAAGCCAAGTATTGAAAATCTAGCAGCAAAGCATCAAGCACAAGAGTAACATTGAATAAATATTAAAGTAAAATGTCTTTTTAGTTTCATTAAAAAATGGGAGGCGATTGCTTTAAATAAAGTTTACAAAATATCCAAAAGGGAGCGATCGATACGGAAGATAAGGTTGCGAAACACTGATCTAAAGTATGAAATAAAGTGTCTCTCTGACACTGCATTTCTGAGAAGAGCGGACTCTGGGTATATCCGACGTGGCTGCGTACTTTCCAATGCGGATAGATAGCATAACTCCATAATCCACAACGACTACTGGGAATACAAGTGTAAGGAAGCAGGACTGATCCTTCGCATGGTCGTCCCTCAAGAACGCATCGACCACCTCTGCGACTACGACACTTTGAAGAAGGAAATTCGACCAGACTTCCAACTTCGGGAAACTGGGATAAGGAAACCAATCTTCTTGTAACACCTGGACATCTCCCTCTAGACTGGCCGACTGTGGCCAGCCCCACCGACATCTCTGCTGACTCTTGTGGCACTCAGCTGTGAGGCGTGTGTACCCCATCAATTCACTGGTCTGACCAGCCTTATGGTCTTGGATAGAATTGGCGCGTCCACGGACCCCATCCCCAGATCTCCAGTATCAGCTATTGATACAGATAATGGCTCCAAAACAGCCTCCACTGGACCGCTCTTATGCCAGGTAAGTCCACTACAGGCTCACCATAGCCCGCGCTACTTGGAACTTGTTCCGAGTAGCTGAATCTATAACAACAACAACAACAGCCTCCACTTACGGGCTCACCATAGCCCGTAAGCTACGTAGAAATTTTGTTCCAGTAGCTGAATCTAAAACAACAACAACGAATCAACACCTCTGACCCTGTGGGAGTATTTGATCTACACTGTGTAATCTTTCATATAGAATAGGGTACTAGCAGCACATTGCTGTGTATACATAAGCTTGTTAATAAAAAATAAAAAATATATCCACATACAGCCCCCGCTGTATGTGTGAAGGGGCTGTATTTATTTATTTAAATAAGTAAATTTAAATAAGTTTACTTATTTCCTTTATTTATAAAATTAATAAAATTTATTATATTTATTAATGAAAGGTACCTAGTCTATGGAACTCACTCCCTAACGAATTGAAAAGCTGTCCAATCTACGCCTTATTCAAAAATAAAACCCAAAAGTACCTAATTTCATCCTCATAGTTTCCTACCTAGTACCTTAAACTCGCACTGTATCTTGTGCTAACCATTCCCCCAGTACATGCGCCTAAGCCATACAACTTCACCATTGTAATCACTGTTATCATCTTATATCATGGCTTTTATACTGAGCGCATATTTTACTACATTATACCCTAAAATAGTTCTCAAATTATCCTATAAAGTACATGTTGATAATCCTCAAATTTTCCTATAATGTATCTACTAATTTTTGTCAAATTTTCTTACAATGAACCTGTTAACATTTCTCAATTTTGCAAGAAATTACCTACAGTACTTAAAATTATCTGTTAGATTCAGGACCTGCCCGAAACGCTATGCGTATTAGTTGCTTTACAAGAATGTAAAAACATCAATGCTATGTACTTTCGTAAACCAAATGTACCTTCTTGTATATATATATAAATAAATAAAAATAAAAAAATACAGCCCGGCTGTATGTGTGAAGGGACGGTATAGTGCAAAGTCCACTACGGGTTCACCATAGTCCATGTTACTTGGAACCTTTTGTTCCGAGTAGCTAAATCTAAAACAACAACAACAACAATCATCAGCTTAACTCTAAGAGTGGTTCAGAACAGACGCTTGAGAGATATCGCACATCTTCAACACTATTGATATTCAACGTTCACCAACAACAATATAACGCCCCTAACGCATTTTCTCTCCTTTTTAATAATAAATTTGTTACAGTTCTCATACGTCTTGTTGAGCGTAAGTGGTTCCGCAGTTCGATTCCACTTAACACCCTCTTTCCTTGGACTGTTGGCGTACCTTAGTATCTCCCCGCGGCATAGCGATATATGGACTTCGCCGCACTCTAGGCAGTCTTCGGAGCCACCTGCAGTCCACTGGCTGAACTGTGCTTTAACATTGACTTAATTTATGTTATTAAACATAATTTATATTATAATTCTTTATCTTCTACAATTTTATTGTATTTTATTATCTTTCTATTATTCATCATCTTATTAAATTTAATTTGATAATTTAATTTATGTAAAAATACTTATATAAATGCTATTATATATAATTTATTATTGGTACTTGCCGTGCCGGTGCCTACCAACTCTCGACGCAGCCCGCTCAGCTATGCCTGGGACTTCATTCAATCCTACCTATTCCTGCCTTCCGCGACAGGTGTCGCAGCCAGTTATCCCACTCTCGCAGCCTAAGTCGCCAGCAGTATACTTTGATGCGGTTCCACGCACCTGTGCCTTTGCTCTTCACGTTAACTCTGCCCACCCTTACTGCTTTATTACTTCCAGACCCACAACAGAACGAGAACGACGAAAACCTGTGATGATCGTGGAAGGCGCAGTGGGGCTATGAACGGTGGACCACGGCTCTCATGCCCACCGTGCGAGGTATACTGGGAGGCAACCGACTCCCTTCTAAGCAGACACCTCCACTCCAAGATGGTGGTGAAACAGGACGTGTAATTGAAAGTAAAACAGGACGTGAAATGGAAAGTGAAAGTGCGTAGAAGAAAGTAATGATGTGCATGAGGTAACGATGATAGAGGATAGTCAGGAGAACACACTTTCTAGTAGTGTTAGCAGTGTTCAACCTCCTGTTGTGACAAATGATGAAAGAAAAGTTAAAGTAAAACGGTATACAGAAATAACAAAGAAAATAGATATGAATAATATTACCTTCGATGTTAGTAGTAGTTGTGCTAGTGAGGAGAAAGAAAAAATGTTACGGTGTTGGAAGGAAGTTACTAAGGTACTCTCGTATCTAATGGAATGTGATGGGCAGGGCAAAGGTAGTTTTATTATTAATCATGGATGAAAGTAAATTGAGCATATTATCTTGGAACGTTAATGGATTAAAAACTAGAGCGGTGGATGTACACTATTATACTCTTAGAGAGGATATTGACATAGTAGCACTCCAGGAAACTGGGGATAGGGATGGTAGCATTCTGAGGCTAAATGGCTATAGAGGTTTTCACTTATATGCTGATGGAGGAACTAGGGGGGGTCTCATGTTATGTCAAAAGTACCATACCTGTCGAGATAACTGGAATCCCTCAGAGATATAGAGGTATTGAAAGTATTTGCTTGCGGATACAATTAAAGGACCGAGAGTTAAATTTCATTAATCTATACATCTCTGATAGCTCCCTTGATTTAAGATACTTGCCAGATTCCTTCTTTTCTGAAGATACACTTGTGGTAGAGGATTTTAATGCCAGACATCCAGCTTTAGGATCAAGGGGTAAAGCAAATAGGAATGGTTGCAGATGGTACCAGTTTTTGCAGGAACATGAAGATGTTCAGCTGCTGGGCGAGCCCTATCCTACTCATTTGAGGGGAGGGAGATTAGATTATGCTTGTTTGATAAATGCTGAGGGCATAGAGGGGAATTGTCTTACTGTGAATGAAATGCTAAGTGATCATTTTGCATTACAAATACAGCTTAAACTAGATAAAAAGCATGCCTGCCTTCAGAGGAAAAGGTTAAAGTTTAATGAGGGAGAATTAAGGGGTCTTGTTGGCCATATTAAGTCTTGGTATGATACTTATAAGCCAGTTTCGGCAGAAGCATTTTATGAAGATTTAATTAAGGAGGTAGATGTATTTAATGCAACATTGAACCGGAAAACATCTAGTATAAAAAAGCATCCCCCCAGAAAAGGAAATTATACACATGACGAGATGCTTAAGGGGTGGACATTAACAATGAGGAGAGCTCACAGGAATTGGAATAGGAATGGTAGGACTGAGGAAGGGAAGAATGCTTTACTAGCAGTTGCTAGGCTGTGTGGGGAGAAGAGAAAGGAAATTAGGAGCAAGTATTGGCAGGAGTTTGCAGAGAAAGTTGGGAGTAACAGAAACTTGAAAGAAATCTGGCAAGACGTAAATAAAATAAGGGGTAAAAAGCATAATTTTGTTGCACATCCTGACCCGCAAAGAATTGCAAATGGTCTCGTAAATAAATGGGCGGAAGCTGCCAAACTTAGTTCATTACCCGCTGTAACGAGAGAGTCATTAGATTCTTGGAAAGATCTAAGAATGAATTTTATACTTACAGCAGGTAACAGTGGTGATGTCACTTGCACAGGTATTACCAGAGAAGAACTAATAACGGCGATTAAAGTTGGGAAATCTACCGCCCCTGGGGAGGATGGAGTAACTTATGAAATACTTAATGAACTTGCCATTATGACGAAAAGCCCACTTTAGACCTCTTTAATATTAGTTATAAAGAGGGCAGTATTCCCAGTAAATGGAAAAAAGCTATGATCATCCCTATCCCTAAAGCCAATGGAGAGTACAGACCTGTGTCTTTAACCTCGTGTTTTTGTAAAATGATGGAGAGGATCATTTTAAATAGACTTTTATATATAATAGGTGATCAGCTGTCTAGTAATTTGTTCGGGTTCCTCAAAGGAAAAAGTACCTCTGATTGTATTATTAAATGTCTAGCTAATGAAAATGATTATTATAGAATTTTTATTGATTTACAAGGAGCTTTTGATAAAGCCAACAAAGAGGTTATTTTATATGAATTAGCTGGTCTTGGTGTTAAAGGGAGATTATTGCGCTGGATAGGGGATTATCTTTATGAAAGGAAGGCTCAGGTGTGGTATCAAGGTTGTATGTCAGGTGTGAGGTCTTTTGAACTCGGCACACCTCAGGGAGGCGTGTTGAGTCCCACCCTGTTTAATGTACTAATGAATAAGATAGCATCTGAGAGATACTCAAATGGGGTAACTCCAATCATATATATATGCCGATGATATTTTGTTTCAGGGCAAAGATATTTCAAAGGTTCAAACAGTGTTGGACAATTTCGGATACCTGTGTCATCATATGGACTGGTGTTAATGAAAACAAAACTAAGTTTGAATGTAGAAGTCGGAGGCCCATTATATTGAAAATAAATGGTAAAAATATAGAGAGAGTTAATATATATAAATATTTAGGCATATGTTGTTGGATATACCCATGAGAGTTTGGAAGCTGAGATGAACAGACTGTTGGGTCAATGTCGGAAGAGATTACAACCTCTGAAGGCCTTGGCATGCTGTGGAAAGGGAGTGGGAGTCCCTGTGCTACGAATGATATACTTGAGTACTGTAAGATCTCTTATTGATTATGCTGCACCTGTCATTTCTTGTTTTGGTAAAGGTAGGATGGGCAAGTTGGAGAAGGTACAAAATGAAGCCATGAGAATTATCTTAGGATGCCCAAGAAATGCTATGATTGAGATAATGAGGATGGAGCTTAATCTGCAGAGTATTGGGGATAGAATTTCAGAGATAAATGTAGCCTCTGCCATTAGATTAATGAGAGGTGGGGGAGCTAATGAATTAATCCTCTCGGTTCAAAAGGTGGGAAGTAGTGAACAGTGTATGATGAAGAAGAGAGTATATATGAATAACTTATGTTCTAATGTTATAAAGTATGATGTTATTACAGAGTGTATTGCTGTGCCCAAGAGAAAATCACACCACCATGGGAGGATTTGTAATGTAGATGTAGTATTACTCCCTTGCAAAAGAAAAAAGTATGTATGAAATAGGAGAGCTGAGGGCGACATATGATTGTATAATTAGAAAACTGCCTACAGAAAACACTCTACATGTATATTGTGATGGGTCAGTAGCTAGGGATGGGAAGGCAGGATGTGGAGTCTTGATCAGGGAGTACACTGACATCGGCACTGTAGATACTGTTATTGGACGCCGCTTAACTGACAATGTCTCTTCAACGCAGGCTGAACTCCAAGGTGTATTAGCAGGATTACAGGAAGTAGTTAAATGTGGTAAAAATGCTTGCTTCTTTATTGACAGCAGAGGAGCGTTAGAGTCTTTAAATAGCAGACGCCCAGTATATCAGAATATTGTGATAGAGTGTAGAGAGAATGTTAAGAAATTAGAAAAAACTGGGTATAAAGTAAGATTCATGTGGATCCCTTCACATGTGGGAATCCTGTTGAATGAGGTAGTTGATGACATAGCGAAAAGAGCCACTGAAAAACCTCTTGTTGATGTTATATGTCAGTTAACCTTGAAACAAATAAAAACAAGAATCAAGATGATCCAAGAGGGTGAAGAAATGATAAAGAGAATGGCAATGGTGGACAGTAGTAACACACTTAAGCATTATTCAATAATAAATACAAATTCGTCCTTCACCTATGGTAAAGGAAAGTCTACTTGGAAGGATTCAATTTACATGAGATTAAGATTAGGATACAAATATATCTGGCAATACGGTGTTGATGTCAGTGAAGAAGATAAGGAGTGTAAATTATGTGTGTATGCCGCACGCCCACACCTTAGAACATTATGTATTAGAGTGTCAACTTATTGAAAACTATAGAAATAAGGAATTAAATAGCGTACCACATCAAATTGTTTGGATGTGTGATAATGGTATGATAGACAGTATACTTAGGAGCTACAAGAAGTTTGCCCCAAGAGTGTGACAATTATATACTGTACTTGCTATATTAACCTGCAATGTTAAATGGGATTCTTGTAATATGCTGTACTTACTATATTAACCTGCAATGTTAAATGGGATTCTTGTAATGTTATTTGTGTATTTGACTCACTGAATTTGTGCGCCCCTTGAGGGACTTGAAGTAGAGGGGGGTAGAAATAGCCTAAGCTACTCTATCCCTTTGAGATGTATTTCTTGCTTATCTCAATAAACATACTTGAACTTGAACTTGAACCCCACTNTTTATCTGCCCTCGGCAGAAAGTGAACTTTAGCTGCAATTTTTTTCCAAACTTCTATTCATTAACATAAGACAATTCTCTAACCCCCGAAAAACTTCAAAATGTTCAACAAAAATGCCATAAACGTTTGGTGAACTTGCAAAGGGCTTCTTTCTTGCACTCTTAGTAATGTTGAACCTTTGAGAAATTGTGACCTAGTGATATGATGTAAAAACGAAAAAAAATCTGTCACCTAGCGTATATGCCTTATCCACACCTATTATTTTCAGAACTTCCATTAGTTATACCTGACATGTCTAAGCTTAGTAAATTGAAATCCAGAGACTCCTACTTTTAACCATTGAACTAGCCAATATCTGTGAGGACAAATTGCAAATTTGGATCATTTTGAACCAATATAGTATTATAACTGTCAACAATGCTGCTGAGGACCCATGCTGATTGATCACGCCGAGTTTGCATTGAAAATGCAATCAGTAATGCCCTGAATGAACGGGTATCTTCGAGAGTAACCTCTGTGAAAATTAAACTTAGAACCCATATGGACTAGAGCTTCTGACATCAATCTTAAGAATCAAAACATATATCTTGAAGAAATGAGACTCGTTGCTCATCATTTAAACTACTATGTTTATGGTAAAATATGATTCATGAATATAGAAAGACGAGGTGGTGGATGCAGGCGGCCTTCTTTATGATCTTCAACTGCAGACGCGGAGGGACAACACACCCATAATTACGCTTCATGCTGCAGGATAATATTAACAAAACCATTAAAATCGTGTTGTGAATTACATGTACTAAAATGTACTACTATGAAAAGCTTATCACTACAAAATTATTGGACTACTTTATTACAAATCCGGTACTTTTAGTCCCTCAGATCACTACTTTCAGCAGTTCACATCTGGCAACCATGCATTAGGAAAGCAACACACTCAGTAATCCCGTTGTTCCACTAAGTTACCATGAGATAGCGGGTGTGCATTATACGCGACCTATCCAAAGCTATTTTCCATCCCATCGCCTATTACGGTGATAGGAGGAAGTCCAAGGGAAAGGTCTCTTTTAAGAGCACACAGTTGTAGCAGTACCACTAAGCCGACTATCCTGCCAACGGTCGCAGATTGTAGCATGAATGACCCGGTATAACTCAGAGTAAGGAATAGATTTCTTGGAAATGTTTCAGGCATGAATGGCCTTACTGGCTCCGTCCACAAGTTCATTCGAGGTGACTCCAATATGGCTGAGAACCATCAAAATTCGACCGTCTTGTGTGATCTGCCAGAGATGAGCAACTCCCAGTGTTGGATCTGGACCACCACAGGATGTTGTCCCTGGGTAGTAAGTGTTATTTTATAACTGCTTATGTCTAAAATGAATAGAAAATAGTTATTATTCCCCTCAAACTTTGAGTTTTACACCAGAAGTGATATTTTAAAATTTACCTATTTCTAAAGAGAAAAAGTGGGCGAATTTGCGTCTTTCACATTCGTCTGCGTCTTTTCACAAGTTAGAAGAACATATGAATCAAAATTACATGTATTTATAATAAAGTTGTGCAAAAATGACCACAAATTGAGTAGTTTTCGAGATTTAAGATTATGCTGTTAAAACTATGACGACTCAAATGTTGTCTTCCATCATTTTCTAGTTATACTGTCCTTGGAAGCAGTTCAAAAGTTCAGTATATCCTTGTGAAGTGCTCGGCTTGCTCCTCCAAGTACGCTCCTCTAAGTACGCTCCCGTGTCCTTCATGAATTAATCAAGATGAGCATCAAAGATATGAACTTTGAGAGACATTCCGCAGCCCACTGTGCTATAGTTCTTAAACGGAGTCTCAATCCGCTCTACATAGTTTTCATGTGATTGCCAAGGAAGACCTAACCACTGCGACAAGGCAGTTCCAAGCTGCTGTCTCCTTCCTAGAAAACTAGGAAGCTTCTTCAGCTTCTTGGGGGAATTCCTTGCATTTTAATATCTACTTTATCTATGGTGCAATGACGACACTGGCTTTGACCTTTTGCCTCAGACAGCTAAGAGAAGAAGTCTTGAAGGTATTGGACGACTGTTAAACCCCCTTATCTAGAGCTGTGATAAACTATATCTTATTTTCGATTTGGTGTGTAGTAGGGGCATCAGCACCTTCCTGGAGTCCACCAGAGGCTCCCACTTGACGGTGTTCCTCCCCACAGAGAACTTGATCTGCTGTGGCTAGCGGATCGAGGCACCAAAGGCAAATATAGCAGGGAAACGTCGGTAAAACCCGCTTTTGAGACTCATCTGGGATACCACCTTTTTGAAGTCAACGATAACCTCCAAGCCGTACTCATCATACTTCAAGACCTGGTCCTGGTCACAAAAGTAGTTTATAGGGAACAATAGACATTTTTCTATGCCTATATAAGAAGTAAAACCAAAATAAAATTCTCAGTAGGATCCCTAAAAGATGACACCAACCAAGTTATAATTAACGATAAAATGGCAGCCTTTTTTATCTCTGAATGAATCCTTTACATCAGTAACCATACGTGAGAGTTACGACAACATTCCAATACGCACACAAATGTGTGAAGCAAGTGAATGAGAATGAAATAAGGGATATCCCCCATCTCGTGGTGATATTCTGAGGTTAGTTAGTTTAGTTCATTTATTATGCACCCCATAGCCATCCCGTGGGCGGTAGTGGAAAAGGGTTACAGAGGCACATAATGGGCTCAGGGACTGAACCCCACAATTCATTTAGCTAAGCAAGTTACAATCTTGATGAGCTAGTTACAAAATTCAATATAAGTCGTCACATCAACAATGGGTTCGAGATCGACCTCAAGTACAGGTTCTAAATTAAGCAACTGACATATGTGGAGAGCTAGTGTCAAAATTTATATGTTTGTCCTGCACACCGCCCCCCATCCAGTGGGCAGCGGTGGATAGGTTACAGTCACTCAGTTACTACCTACAGTTAGCAAACTGGGGATATTTGGCTAAAATTTCTGGTAGCAGATCATTTTGAATGAAATATTTACACATCGCTGGAACATTGGTTATAGAATTGTCTCTAAATTCACGTATCTTTTCGCACTCCATCACATAGTGACGGAGGGTGTGCGAATAATTTTGTTGACACAGTTTAGATTTGGTCAGGTCTACATCGGCAGATAATGAGAATTCCCAGAGATACTTGTAACCGAGTCTAAGCCGAGCAGTAGTAACATCTAGAAGTCTGCTGATTTTATTGGATGATCCATAGATGTGTGGCTCCTCTTGCATGATAGTATGATGATAGATGGAATTACTATTCTGAGGTACTGATTACTATTTAGTGGTACTGATATTGTGGTAATTGAATGAACTAATTTAATGAAGTTAAATTTTAAGTGAACAATGCATTACTTGCTTACTGTATTTTCATATCCCTCCTATCACTAATAATGACTACTGACAAGAAGTGTCCACAATATCTGGAGGAGTATTTGTCTTATGGCTGTGTTGAAAGCTCATTGGATCAAACACAGCCTTTGTGTCTTAAATGTAACAGCTCATTTTCAATGGAGCTATGAAGCCATCATAACAGGACTTGGGGTGTTTAAAGAGAGAGCATTATGATAAAATTAGCCAGCGTTATCATCTACTAACAAAGCACATGGTAAATTCTTTGGTGTTCTCATTGATAAGCTGAATTTCCAGGGCCACATTAAAAATATAGCTAAAACAGTTTAAAAAAATAGTTGACATTCTTCCTAAATCAGAAATTATTTACCTCGCCCTGCCTTGGTAACGGTCTATTACTTTCGCATCTATCCTTATCTCAACTATGGTATATGTGCTTGGGGTTCTACTATCCAAAATCACCTACGTCCTCTAATTACTCAAAACAAATCAGTTAATAGAACTATAACAAACTCTGGTCCCAGGCAGCACTAGGCCCCCTTACTTAAATCTTTGAATATGTTAGATTTTAACTGCATATCTAGCTCAAGTGTACCTATATATAACATTTTGAACTGTAATGCTAATCCTTAAACGCTTCCTAGAGAGTTCTAATAGAACCCATGGGCACTACACTAGAATACAAATATTTATTTGATATTCCAAGAGGTCGACTTAACCAAACTAGAAATGCTCTGCAAATCAAGAGACCCAAACTGTGGAATGACCTCCCAACACGTCACAGATTGCCCATCTCTCAACCAGTTTAGGAGAAAACTAAATACTACCTAATCAACTCCATGTATCTAACCTTACCTCCTAAATGTCAACCATGTCTTATTATTATCAAACATGATTGATTGATGACTAACTGTAAAACTGCTAATATCTGCCATGTATAAACTTAAAAAAATTGAAATCCGTCTGTTTATTTATTCAAAATTACATTCTGCTCCTCTGTTGCAATTGCTGATGTTAATTCAACATGTAATTATTGCCATTCTTCTACACCAGTTTAATTCATGCTTTTGATTCAATACTCAAAACTCAAGCCATATTTAAAAAAAAATCCCACATCCTGTACGAAACGCTGTACGTATTATTGGCTTCAGGCATAGCATACACTAGCTCTATCTAGAAATCCAATATTCTGTTTGCAACTCAGTATGTATGTATGTACTTTTACCAAAATAAAACTTTATTTATTTATTTATTTATTTAAATGGACAAACCCATTGAGTACTTAAAAATTTGAAAACGCATTTTGAACAACTGTTCCTTCTTTATTAGAAAAAGTACATAAACAAATACAAATGGGATGAGTGAATTTTATGATATTGCACAAATCACTGCCAAGACTGGAAGTGCGCACACAGCTACTGCAAATATTGTACGGCCTGCCTTTGAAATCCTCATGAAAACTGTGTTGCATCAAGATTCATCAAGTGTTTTAAAAAATACCATTAACAATGATTCCATTCAAAGAAGAATTGATGAAATGTCTGCTGGTGCAGAAACTCAGTTGAAAAAAAATTAACAAAATTCTCAATTCAAATTGATGAGTCAACGGTTAGTACGAGTAGAGCTATTATTATGGCTTATTTTAGGTATTATAATAACTTAGTTATTATATGTGCATTTATAGATGAAGACTAATATATGTGACAGAATGTTGTTCATAAACCCTTTGAAAACCGACTCAACATGATCATCCAATTTTGAGGCTTCGAGATCTTGGTTTGAAGAAAAACAAGTGGCCTTTGAAACCTTAATACCAGCGCACTGTTGTCGCTCCAGCAATGGTGGGAAAACATAAGGCAATTTATTGCTTACTTAAAAGATGTGTCATTAGATTCTTACAGTGTATTGTGTCATACACTGCCATCATTGTGTCATACACAACCATCATTGTGTCATACACTGACATCATGTGTCATGCACAACCATCATTGTGTCATACACAACCATCATTGTGTCATACACTGACATCATGTGTCATATACTGCCATCATGTGTCATACAACCATCATTGTGTCATACACTGCCATCATTGTGTCATACACAACCATCATTGGTTATACACTGCCAACCTGTGTCATGCACTGCCATCATTGTGTCATGCACTGCCATCATGTGTCATGACTGCCATCATTGTGTCATGCACAGCCATCATTGTGTATACACAGCCATCATTGTGTCATGCACAGCCATCATTGTGTCATGCACAGCCATCATTGTGTCATGCAC